>JBBPCY010059515.1:0-12567 GCA_037974405.1 Brachyalestes nurse
AGAGTAAAAAGCTTGGTAACCATATACAGCAAAGCAACAAAATTATATAGTGTTCAGTTCACTTACTTGTCCAGGGACAGATGGTACTGATCCAGACTTAATTTTCAGCCGTTCAGCAAAACCAGCTCTGTATTACCCCAAGTTGAGTAAACAGTTTTCGGCGAAATGTTTGGCACAGACATACACATTTTTTGGAAGTCGTGTCACGTATTTCCAGAAAAAATCAAATTAATCCACTGGTTCTTCAGAGGCTTCCATGAAGGAACAAAAAAAATGTGCTCATTTTTAAATCTATGCACGAAGCAACTGCCATGTTTCCCTCGTCTGCAAGCCATGACTGTCGGTGGAGCTAATTTTTTAGAGGAGGGCTGAAACTCTCTGCACGGGCAAAGAACGAGACAGGCGCGGGATCATTTCCCCTTATGAGGACATAAGAGGCTAAATTCCAGATCGGGCCATCTGAGCTGCCTCTCTCAGAACGGTGGAGCAGGATGATCAAAGCACGCTCTAGCCACTGCAGGACCATAATCAGGCTAGGGAAACTCGTATTAATGTTAAAAAATCTCATAAAGTGAAATTTTCATGTCATGGGACCTTTATAACAATTAAACCCTTCTAGAACTGAAATGGATTGACTTTTAGTTACTTGGTACTGGCCTGTCTGACTACACTGAGGTGGCCACAATCAAGTATTAAGAGCAAGTATTTACTCTTCTTTTTTAAATTGTTAAATTCCTTTCTGTTTTTTGCTTCTCTAGCAAGTACAGATAATAGTACAGAATGCTCTAAAACTGTACTCTCAGGATCGAACAGGCCTGGTTGATTATGCTCTGGAATCTGGAGGTAAGGGTCATGGTGTCTCACAGTCTAAATTTCTTATAAGAGAATATTTGTTGTTTGCAGGATACTTAGTCATGTGTTGGTTTGTTTGTGTGTGTACAGGTGGAAGTATTCTGAGCACTCGTTGTTCAGAGACATATGAGACAAAGACAGCCTTGATGAGTCTATTTGGAGTTCCCCTGTGGTATTTATCCCAGTCACCTCGTGTTGTTATTCAGGTAAAACAAAACAAAACTCCCCTGTCAGTGTTATCACATCAACCCTATCCCAGAAATGTAAATTGATTTTACTGCTTCTGTCTGTATCACATTTACTGAGCTTTTCATTGATTAACGTCAGTGGTAACCAATGATTGGAATAAATGGGAACGTTCTTTTTAAAGATCAAATGATGATTAATGCTTGCAGCTGATCCACAGTATCCATAAATAAGATGCCTTAGGTCAGTGCCCTGGAACGCTACCCATGATATGCTTTGTAGTTTTTGTTGGAGTGAGGGTTAGGAGGAGTACTTAGAGTCAGTAGTGGTGGTTTGTGTTGGAGTCTAAATGAGGAGGAACAGTTAGACTCAGTAGAGGTGGTTTTTGTTGGAGTCTAAATGAGGAGGAACAGTTAGACTCAGTAGAGGTGGTTTTTGTTGAAGTCGAAGTGAGGAGTAGTTTGAGAATCTCCAGTCCACAGCAACAGGAACAATAATCTCCTGCTGAGTTTTCAGCAGCAGTCACCCATGGATGGTGAAGTAGGAACACATGCAAAACAGTTGAACCATGTGAGGACAGTCGGGTGGACCGAGACGAGGTGTTTGACTCTGGCAGATGGGCTACAGCAGCTGAAAAGGGCTGTTTATTTAATGTTCATCGTCGGCTGATAGATACGGTTGCAGGAAGCGGCTAACACGAGTGAATAGTCGTTTAATGTAGACTGAACATTTTGATTCACATTCAGCTTTTACCAGGCTTTAGCAAATGGTCAATTTATTAAACTCAGTGGGTTTAAGACAGTGGCCTTAATGAAACGAGGAAAATTTAGGCGTGACGTTTGAAATGTGTGATCGTATCAAACCCAAGAAAGAAAGTGCTGAGTTGTTTTTGTTTTTGTTTTTTTTTGCCCAATAGCCGGAGATGTACCCAGGTAACTGCTGGGCATTTAGGGGCTCTCAGGGATACCTGGTTATCAGACTGTCTCTCAGGGTGACTCCTACAGCTTTCTGCCTGGAACACATCCCGAAAGCCCTCGCTCCCACCGGCAATATCAGCAGTGCGCCGCGCCACTTTAGAGTCTATGTAAGACCACATGCAC
This sequence comes from Brachyalestes nurse, assembly GCA_037974405.1. Taxonomy (NCBI): domain Eukaryota; kingdom Metazoa; phylum Chordata; class Actinopteri; order Characiformes; family Alestidae; genus Brachyalestes; species Brachyalestes nurse. The sequence continues at coordinate 2,139 of JBBPCY010059515.1, forward strand.
AATATCAGAAACACAAAATTGAATATATTACTTATGTACCTGTTTTTTGTCTGAACTTAGTTGGGTCAGATGTAAAATCAATGTACAAGAATTTATAACGGCATCATTTTGGTTTCTATATATATTTTTACTCTTTACTATTTTTACTATTACAATAAAAATAGACAGATGAACATTTTGAGATCACATTTTGTGCTTGGCAGGTAATTAGTCTGTTGTCTGTTTTTAGGGACTTGAAGATGAGTATCAGGAAGAGGGGCAGCTGCTGGGTGACTACATATACCAAGAGGACGGAGAATCACTGCAGACTTTCCCTGTTATGGTATATACTTAAACACCCATTAATGAGTCACTGCATATTCAACAGACTGCTTACACACCAACTATTAGAGAAACTAGCGACTGGTGAACACTCATGTTCATGTACTCAAACACCTTTGCATGTTCTCCTCGTGGTGGTGTGTGTTTCCTCCGGGCTCTCCGGGTTTCTCCCACAGTCCAAAGACATGCAGGTCAGGTGGATTGGGGATTCTAAATTGGTTACAGAAAGTATGAATGGTTAATGTAAATTCTAATGTACATTCTCAGTGAATCAGCGTAGTGGTGAGTTTACACTTAATTGCTGCTATTAGTACTCACTTTCACTCACATTAGTGTTTAGATCAGATATGCCATTCATCAGATATGGAGGCAGACAGCCAGCCAACAGGATTTCTGGAAATATGTTCAAAAAATGGAAATATTTTAAATTGTCACGTTTACCCATAGGCAGTTTACCTTGAACACAGCCTAGTTCTTGTTCACAAGTGAAATAATTTCAGAAGAACATAAGTCTTGGTCAGTGTAGATGATGACTCCAGTTTGATACCAGTTTTTATTAATTTATAGGGACATTTCATAACCCATGTAAGACTGTGAAACTGGTTAACCTTTTAAAGAAACCTTGTCTTTTTTTCCTGATTTATTGATGCAAAAACATTTTTAAACATTTAATTTGTTGAAAATAAAGTGTCACACTTTGAAACAAACTGGTGTTTTAAGGTCATGCCCTACAGTGTTCTTAAATTTTTCAGATTTCCCGGATCCTTATTTTTACATGAACCGTTTTCTTCTCCTTAATCGTTTTCTTTAATATTTCTGAATAATAATTTTGTGTCTTTAAGGCTGTGTCTTTATAAATGCATTTGTCCTAACTTGCTGCCTTAAACTGTGCCTCATTCAGAAAGGAGTATAATTTTAGTGTGAAAGTGTTTAGGTAGATGTTTCATGTCACACAAGCAATACATTCGAAACAGGTGTTTGTAGCGTAATTTCCATATGCTGACTACAGAAGCTTTATCAATGTTTATATGGTATGTTATGGTAAAAATTTTCAAAATTTTGACTCACTACTAGAAGTCAAATGAATAAAAAAAGATAACTTTCATTCAGCACATTTTATTGACAGTATAGAAATCCCCAGGATTGTACTTTGCTCAGTGATTAATGTGGTTATGATGAGTCTTAAATTGGTGAAATGGAGTCTTTCCAAACATATTGACTCAATCATTTCATATGACAAACTAAAACCAATCATGTAGAAGCCTTTATAATATTGCATAAGTTAATATTGTGAAACCTTATCCCATTAATTAATATCTGTTTCATTTGTGACTGATGTTTTGTTTTTTGTTTTGTCTTTTTTTTCTACATGTACCAGAGGAACAATGATGAGACCTTCCAGATTATTGAGATGCGAGTGCTGTCCAACTGGGGCCACTCAGAGTACACCTGCCTTTATCGCTTCAGAGTTCATGGACACCCTCACTTTCATTAAAAACACTCCACTAACCCCACTGTGTAGTTACAGATGGAGAAGGTGGAGGATACTGACTTTTTCCAAGGATGGAACTAGGCTGAAATGGAGAAACCTGGGACTTCTTGAATGCAAATTGTACAGACTGCAAGAATAAGGATGAATGGAATAAGAGGACTAAGGCTTCCAAAATAATGGATTTAGACTCTCTACTGTAACTACCCTTTTCTTTACAAATGGCACTTGACTTTTTGCAGATGTCAGTCCTGTTCCAAAGGATAGTGCTTTTTTATCACCTGTGTCTGTATGACATTATTAGTTCTCATTATTTTCAGAATTATAAGGGAAAAAATACATCTTTGATGGAAAAAGGGCAAGTATTATTGCAATATGAGCAGTAATAAAACACGCAAAAAGCACTGAAGATGCAGCAGAGCCAGACATTGAACGTCCACATCGTCTACAGTTTCCCCTTGAAAGTAACGGCGTGTGACTAAGAAAACTATACTCATTTGGTGAATGAGTGAAGTGAAATTTCACACAAATAGAAGTCTGTAACTAGCACAAATGGCTGTGTAGCCGAGCAGCAGTTTATTCTATTGCTGTATAAATATTATCAAAATTATTAGTTTACTTTTCAGGAAAAGTCTGATGTCTGACACAGACCGATATTGAAATTGTACAAAACTACTTATTTTGGCAATAAATTGATATATTTATAAAATTCTAAATTGACATGCAGCCATGGAAAAAAATGAGACCACTTTTCCTTTTTTTCTGTCCAGTTTGCGCGCGCGTGTGTGTGTAAAATGCACAGGTTGCTATTCTTTTCTGAACTATTGCAGTGTGTTTGTGTAAAAAATAAGAAACACCTCCATATGTGTTGTAAGTGCAGTAGTGTTTGTGTAGCAGCTATTCACACATGCACACACTCTGCTCTTAACATCACTATTTTAATTGTCGCAGTTGTAAAATAATGTAAGAGTGGTGTGTAGTTTAACATTTCCACGGTATAATCAATTATTTATATGTATTATTTATGTATTCATTTTCTCCAAACATTTTTTGTTTGGAATTTTGAAGCAAGTGTGATCAAAACAACAGTGATATGCACATTTTACACAGACACACTCCCACAAATTACAAAAGCAATAACCTGAAAAAAATGATGTGGTCTCTTATTTTTTTTCCATGGCGGTAGAAATGTATATAATAAAACATGGAAATAGACTTGCAGTGAGAGTTTGTTTTCACTGAGTCTGATATGCTGGTTAGAAGATTAGAGGTTTGGTTCTTCTCGTGGTGCTCGGTCCACAGCGCGGATGTGTAAAGTTCTGAATTAACTGAATGAAGTATTGACGCCTGCTAGATTGGCTGAAGGAGATACCGGATGGGAACTGTAAATACCGTCTGAAAATGGTTAAGCTGTTACACTCACACATATCAAATTAATGTTTGTTTTCTCATTTGCCTTTATTCTAATGTTAATGTTTTTGTTTTCAAACAAATACAAACTTGCTGCTCCAGCAGCTTTACATATGTTCTTAGATGATCCAAGACAGGAATTTATTTCTGCGTTGTTACTGAAGAGCTGTCAAACTTAAGCCAAAATCGTTGTGTTTTTTTTAATTAAAGGTCAGTTATTTATGCCATGATCAATATCTGTTGAGTGTGATAATGTCACATCTCTAGGAATGTATTTGTGGCGGCTGCAGGTAACTTAACATTTTGTATGTTGGATTATGCATTTTTATTTGGATATTGTATTCCTCATATCCCTCTGTATAACCCCCCTGAGTTACCTCTGTAGCCTGGGTCTGCTGCTGCTCTAACGTGTATGTAGTCACTGACTGGACTGATTTTGTACATTTATTTCATCTTTTGCCTCCTGTTTTTAAATGTTTGTTTATTCCTGTTTTATTTATTTAATTTATTGGTGCTCTCCTCCTACTTACCAGGGGGTGGTGGTTATTTTTGTTTGGCAGAAATAAATTCTGGTAGCTATTACTTGTACTTTCATTTCAATACAGTTTTTACTGTCATTACCACAATGTGCAGGCACATATATAAATGAACAGAGAGCGCAAATATCATACGTACAAATTCACGTTAATTCAAGTTATTCCGAAGAAAGCTGTGCAAATGGCATATGGAAGTAGTAAGTGCTACTCAGGCAAGTGAAATAAATCCATATGGTCTAAAATTGCAACATTTAAACATTTGGCTCTTATCTGGGATTTTTTTCTTTTGAGATTTTACTTTTGAGAAAAGTTTATAATAGTCTGAAATGTTTCTTCACAATATTAGTCTCAAAATACCAGAGTCTGTAGGTGAAGAATAATCAGAAAAATTTAGTTATTTCTAAACAATATGGGTGCCTTGCCCATATATGTGCCCTTTCAAGATGGAGCTTACTTCACAGCAACACTTGACCAAATAAGCTGAAATCTCTGAAATCCACTGAGCTGTTAAGGATGACTCAATTCATGAATAAATATTGCTGTACTCTATAAACGTTTACACCAACTGACCATGAGGGGGTGCTACTGTATATGATATAAAATGTTTTTTATAAATAGAAAATAGACAATGTCTTCAAACAACTTTTTAATACATTTTATAATGTGTAACAATTGATTGATGGTATACTTTACATTGTATTGCTAGAACAGTTGGTATTCTAACATTCATCTATGATTTTTGTCCACTTTCTACTTGTAACATATTCCTTTTTACATTTCATTATGTTCCACATTGATATAAATATGAATTGAATTGCCTCTATTAACTCATTCAGCATACACCACGTAGTACAGCTGTGCTACACCCATTAAACTATATTAAATCTCTAAAATCCAAGGCAAGTTGTTGGCCACCAGCATGTGTTAAGGATTGTACCCTGCACTGAAGAGAAGAATGACCAGCAAATAGGTCCTATCCCTGGCCATGCTGGGCAATCAACAAGCCCCTGTCGGGAAGCCATGCTTCAAGGGCTTTGAGCTGCAGAACCATACCTGGCCCATGGTAGGCTCATGGTGTACCCTGGATCATCACCGCATGAAGGGCATAAAGCAGCAGCACATAGGGACCCATCATCTGGCTTGACCCGCTGTCCAGCTGGGCCACCCTATGTGGAAGTGTCGGGGGACTTCAGCACAGGAGCAGTGAGTCTCTAGGAGAGTGAAGCAATGAAGGCAGTGGAAGCAGAGTAGCAGGTACTTACCTGAAAGATGCCAAAAGGATGCAAAACACACAACACAGACAACACGGATCTCTTCGCAACAAAATATTCCAAGTTCACATTCGTTTGTGGCCACACATACTACCCCTCATGAACACGCGGCTGAAAGAAAGATCCGCGAAATACCAGCTGTTGGCATCATCAAGCCTTCGGATAACCTGTGAGCCACTCTGGTCATGATGGTTAAAAAGAAAGATGAGTCATGGCCATTTTGTATCGAATATCGCCGCCTCAACGCCATGACAAAGAAAGTTCCTGTGTCACGAAGTCGCTGCCGAGGGAACGGCTTCAGGCCCAGCTAAGGTCGCCACAGCAGAAAGCCAACCTACACTCTGCAGTGTCTTCAGGCTGTGCAGCTCCCTGGGCCTGGCCTCCTACTACCGGTGATTCATTAAGAGCTTTGCCAGCATTTCCAGCCCACTCGACTGTCTCAAACATTCCTTCAAGTGGACTGATACTTCCATGGACACCTTCCAGCAGCTCCAGGAGTCAGATAAATTTTATTTATATTAAGCTTAACAGAATATTGGGCCAGGCCACTAGTAAGCAAGCCAAAGGCAAAGAGGTAAAGAAAAAACTCATACTGGAGGAAGATACCTCAGGAGGAACCAAGACTCAAAAGGAGAACCCATCCTCTTCGTGTCGCCACCGAAGAGCAAGAATAAAATCCTATTACTATGAGATGTTCCTATGAGGACAACTAACAATAAGAGGCCTTAATATAGAGACTTAATCACTGCTGAGCAGTTGGTGGTCTATAGCTAACAGAGTAGGAGCAGTTGGAGTCTTGTAATCTCTAGTTTTTAATGCTACATTAAAATTAGGAAAAATAACTTCTAAAATCTTAAGTACAACAAATACTTACAGCTCGTAACTCACCCTTGGGTGAAGGTCTTCACTATAGCAAACAAATATTGTATAGTATATAAAGTGGAAAGGGTTTCTTATCAATCTGATTGAAATATCAGTCAGTTTTCTAAATCACCACTACAGGTCTTGTAACGTGTAATAACGAGCAGCCACATGTGCGGAACTCCTTACTATAGACTTTGAGCGTATTATTTTACCTGCAGAAGATAAAATGTAATAACTCTGTGTGCTTTAAATATTTTACCTTTAACTTGTGTTCCTTGTTTTCAGTATTTATCTTATATTTGTTCGTGTACCTAATTTATAATGTTTGCACAGTCATAAAAAGGAGCAGTTTAGGTTCAGGATACATTACACTGTGTGTTGTACTTGAACTATGCATGTGACAAAAAAAGCTTGAATCTATAAAGAGATCAAGAATTACTAGCTGTAAATATTTGTTGTACTTAAGATTTTAAAAAGTTAATTATCCTAATTTTAACGTAGCAATAAAAACGGGAATGGGAGTGAGAGACACAAAGTAGCAGCTCGGCTTCCTTAGTTACCGATAGTAAACACTGGCGTTGCCATGGACGCGCCTGATCGGAACTGGAGAGACGTGAGCTGGGTTTTATTACAAACACATTTCTACAAATAAATATAGTGCATTTCAGCACCTTTTACTGTGAGGGGTGTTCTGCAGTGAATGGACTAATGGGCACCATCTGAATCAAAATGTACAAGACTAGAACTGAAATCAGTGCTCTAAGCAGTATAAATAGTTTTAGCGTTTATGTGCTGGATGTTCAGCAGTATAAACAGTTTTGGTGATTATGTGCTGGATGTTCAGCAGTATAAACAGTTCAGCGTTTATGTGCTGGATGTTCAGCAGTATAAACAGTTTTATAATTTATGTGCTGGATGTTCAGCAGTATAAACTGTTTAAGTGCTGGGTGCTCTTCAGTTGTCATTCGTCGGTTTAGGTTGATCAGAATCTTCTGAACACCCTCCATTCACTTTACATCTTAATTCCATTCTAACTGTTCCATTCTGGTTTGTTCTGTTCTGTTTTGACTGTTCTGTTCTGATTGTTCTGTTCGGTTCTGTTCTGACTGTTCTGTTCTGGCTGTTCTTTTCTGTTCGATTCTGGCTGTTCTTTTCTGTTCCGTTCTGACTGTTCTGTTCTGTTCTGACCTGGGGCTTTACTTGTCATTAGAAGTCAATGGATAGAAATTTATTTGGAGGCGAATTTTCTCTCTCCTCCCATCCTGCTCCTGCTGGGTGTCATAAGGAGCAACACCACAATCCTCCTTCTCCTCCTCATCCTCATCTTCATCCTTCAGAAATTCAGCAGTGTGAGTATGATCAATTTATTATACTCTAAACATCCACTCTTTTACCACACTACCTTGTTTTTATTGTAGCTATACTGTCATTTAGAGAGTCTGAAAATAATCATGTGTTTCAGTTAACAGTGAAGGAAATGATTTGTTAAAATTTCTCAGCTGATTTGATAGAATGAACTGCAGAATTATTGACTGCAGAATTATTCAGGAGTCTTTTTTTCTTCATCAAAATGTACAAGACTAGACCTGGTTAAGCTATGAATTCCTAAAGTTTAGAAATCTTGCACAGGTTCTCTTGAGCCCAGAGTGTCCATCAAAGATCAGTTATTATTTTTTGTCATTGACCTAAAGATTTCATCTATACTTTCGGGGGTGGGGGGCTGCTCATACCTCCTGACCCATTATATGATAAGGTGGTTGAACTAATCAATAATTATATTGTACTTTTCAATGTGTGCCTTTAAACAGCTATTAAGTGTTTTCCCTTTCACACATTAAATTACTGTATTTAAAAAAGCAACTTCTGTATCATAACATTTAGAAGATCTTCTATACACCTGGCATCAATAGATGATCCAATTATAAGAGGACAGGGCTAAGTACATGTGTGAGCAGAGTTCAGTGATCACTCAAACCACCTTTGGTCGAAGAGCACACAACCTTTCTAATTTGAGCTCTAAAGTGGCCTGATGTGTCCCTGACAGCAACTAAATTTAATCAAGTGTCTTCAAAGCAGAGACTAATACAGCTGATTTGTTATTTTTCTCCTCCTCTAGTCTTCCTTTTGTTTCATTAGCAATAGATGACATCTAAATATTCGACAGCACTTCGGCGTAATGAACAAGAACTTGCAGTACATTTTTGTACTGTTTACATTTAGACAAACATTTATATTACTAACATAAATGAGCTCAACAATTGATGAATGGATTGATATAATCTGTTCACTGTTCAGGGTGGTGGTAGCTCAGTGGGTAGGAGACTTGCCTCTGGACCAAGAGTTCATGGGTTCGAATCATACCTTCAGCATACCACCACTGGGTTCCTGAGCAAGACCCTTAACCCCAAGTTGCTCCAGGGAGACTGCCCCCTGTAGTTAGGGAATGGAAGTCGCTTTGGATAAAAGCGTCTAATAAATGCTGTAAATGTAAAAACATTTTCCCATTCATAGTTCAAACAGGAAGTCCAGGTGCTTTCATGCTATTTGTTGGTATGACGTGACCTGATGACTCACACAGCTGCTGTTTTCGAGCCATTGTTTATGAAGGTCAACATACTTTTGTTTCATTTTGTTTGTGTCCTGTCTAATATTTACCAAGGTGATTAATGACTAATAGACTATAGACTCGGTCACTTTATAATGTCAATGACACCTCTAGGAAAAGTTTTTACTGTGACAGTGAACAAAAGAGTAACTTGTAGATTGTAGTATTTTTTACTGGAAATAAACATATAACACTTGTTTATATAACAAGTGGTACTCCAAGTAAATGTGAATAATGTATATCAGTCCAGTCATCAATAGAATAATAGAAACCCCAGTAAAGCAGGAAGTTATGACCACGTAAGATTCCCTGAACACTCAGAAAAAAAGTAAAAATGTTTTAAATACTCATTGTTCATAGTAATGTAGAGGTGACCAGAAATTATAACACATAACACAAGGTGCATCAACAACAAAGCATGTTTTGTTTGTATTGTTATAGTCTCCCTGTTGTGTGTGTCCCTAGTATTTCATTCATTTTTTAGGTAAAGTATCTGTATATTTAGAGAGATTTATATATGTATTTAGGTTTAATTATAATGAATCCCCCCTTTTTTCCCTCACTGTTGATCTGTCTGAGTGTGTTGTGTTGTATGTTACAATAAAGCTCTACTTACTTTTACTGTATAATGAAACTAAACTCTTTAAACAAACTGCAAACTATTTAAATATGTTAGAAAAACAATCAGCATTCATTGAACAGCTATTTTTATATAACTGTTTTTATATAAGCTGTGTTTACATCCTGATCAAATTACATCACTTTTCTAAATGAAAATAACATCCTCTACAGGGCGCAGCTCTTGACAGAATGTATTATATGATAATTGTGTTTTTATTAAATTAATAATAAAGTTACTCAAACAGACAATTGGTCCATAGGCTCCAGTACAGACTATCTGGAAGCAGCTGTGTTTCCTGTTCTGCTGCCTGGATTAGAAGCCCTGCTGAGAGAAGCACTTAAACACCATTTTATGAAGGTCAGAGCTCGGTTTTCTGTAGCACGTCATACTGGATTATTAGTTATCTTACGCTTCCATAAAGCTGTAACTTTCAGATTACCCATGTTTTATGTAGAGAGGACGAAGTACATTTAATGGCTGTGACTTTCTGACCGAATGGCTGTACAAGTAAGTGTAAAGTAGTCATCCTCTTTCCACATTAAGATTTGATTTTCGTAAATATTTTACCATCTTTTGTCCTGACAAAGAACGATTATTTTAGTTCATTGTTCTTTCCTCTTTGTCAGCAAGAATAAACAGAGGAATCATCAGACTCCCCTGGATTTCCACAAGATTCCTTTTGTCCAAGACTGGCTCAGCACGCAGTGAGTGAATGTGGACTCTCACATACAGACATTCATGCTGTTTCAGTCTGAATGACTGCGTTAATCTGCCTCATTTGGCCTCATTTAAAATAAACGGAATTGAACAGTAGATACAGGGTTTCAGCAATGGCAGTTCAGTTGAATAAATTCAGTAGTGCAGTCTAAATTCAGTCTTTGCTTTTTTCTATCATCACATGTTTTGTGCAAGTGGGTTGCACTGTTGCCTCACACCTCCAGGGTTAGGGGTTTGAATCCAGGTCCTGGTCTCGTGTGTGTGTGTGTGTGTATGGAGTTTGCATGTTCTCCTTGTGGTGGCCTGGGTTTCCTCCAGGATCTCCGGGTTTCTCCCGCAGTCCAGAGACATGCCTGACAGGTGCATTGGGGATTCTAAATTGACCGTAGGTGTGAGTATGTGTCTGAATGGTGTGTGTGTGTGTGCGCCCAGGGTGAGTCCCAGTTACAGAAAATGAATCAGTGAATATTTTGTAAAGTTAACGAGGTGGTATTGGGCTGATACCCTTATCCAGAGCGTCTTACAGTCATTAGTTACAGAGACAGTCTTACAGTCATTAGTTACAGGGACAGTCTTACAATCATTAGTTACAGA
>JBBPCY010059536.1:0-12566 GCA_037974405.1 Brachyalestes nurse
CCCTGCTGGTATGACAGAGTGATGAACAACTTCACCAAGAAGACCAGGAGGGTAGAATTAATTTATAAGGTGAGAAATCTAAAAGGTTAGATATGTTTTCTTTGGATTTAGAAATATTGTTATTTATGTACTGTTGAAATAAACTACTATTACGTGTTTGTAAGATATGTACAGTAAAAATACTTCTTATATTTTGTAGTGATTTAACACCAACTATGAAGAGATTGAGGGAGGAGCAGGAGAGAGAAGATACATCAAAATGTGAGGCAGTAACAGCAGGACATGGAGGTGAAGCAGGTACTTAGGGAAAGAAAATCAAGCTGCCCAGGGTGCGGCGAGGTGCTGAGTTTGTTTCGCGGCGCGCACCAGGGATGAAGGGTGGTTTGTTTCACCAAGAATATTGACCAGGAGCCGCCACTGGTATGTATTGTCTTAAAAATAAAGGTGCCACAAAGGATTCTTGAAGTCATAAATTATGCCCAAAACATGCTAATTTACAGAAGAACCATAAATGTGAGTGTGAAGTGAGTGAGTGTGCCTCTTCTCATCTCCTCTCATCTCATTTAATTTTCTGCCATTTATTCATGACTGGGTCACGGTGGTAGCAAACTAAAAAGGTCAACGGAGATGTTCTTTTTCCTTTACCACATGCCAGTTGAGATATAAGGTCCTCCAGGCGTGTCCTGGGACTGGCCCGTGGTCTCCTCCTTATTGGTCATGCCTGGAACACCCCCAGAAGGCATCCTGAATAGGACTACCTCAACTGGCTTCTTTCAATGTGGAGAGCAGCAACTTCACTCCAAACTCCACCTGAATGTTTGAGCTCCATACCCTATCCCTAAGACTGTGCCCAACCACCCTGCAGAGAAAACAGACTTTAAACCATTGTATTTGTGATCTCATGCTTTCTGTCACTACCTAAAGGGAACAAGCCATAGACCCATAGCCTCATACTTGAAGGTGCTGATCTTCCACAATTCTGCTTCACATTCAATTACAAACTGCTCCAATGTGTGCTGTAGGTAACAGCTTGATAAAGCCAACAGAACCACATCATCTGCAAAGAACAGAAATGCTATCCTGTGGTCACCATACTGGACTCCCTCCATCTTCTGACTGTGCCTTAAAATCCTCTCCATGAACATCACAAATAGAATTAGAGACCAGCTACAGCCCTGGCAGAGTCCAACACCCAATAGGAACAAACTTGCCAAAAATGCAGATGCAGCTCTCAGAGACGGGTCTCAGAGAACCTGGCACCCCATACACCTGCAGCACCCCCGCAGGACACCCGAGGAAACACAGTTGTAGGCATCTTCTAGATCCGTTTGTAGACATATGTAGACTGGCTTGGCAAAATTGCAGTATCCATGCAAGGTTGATGAGATGGTCTGTTCCAAAGCCAGGATGGAATCTGCATTGTTGCTCTCAAATATGAGGTTCAACAATCAGCAGGAGTCTTCTTTCGACCCCCTCGTGGAACAAGTTTTCTTACAGAGGCTGAAGAGAGCCTGATTATATCAGGACTGTATCACCTGACCTCCCACACAAGCTCCAGCTCTTTACCCCCCAAGGAGCTGAAAAGTCTGAATCAAAAGTCTGTATCTGCACCATATGTCCAGTCTGCCAGTCCATCTGTCCATCGCACATCTGTCTGAAACATATCATGTAGCTTACTATGTTACTTTAGAGAGCTTCATATAAAAGTGGTCAAGTCTTTAAAATTGTTTTTTTATAAGCTTGTGGCGGTAACATCACAACATGCACAACATTTGGGGGTTTGTTTTACTAAAATAGTGCTGATTACCTTTAGTGACTAGCAAACTGACCTATTGACTATGTAAAAGTAAAGACTGCCTATGTTAAAAACAGAAAGGAACTCCTAATTATTGCTGGCAATTAAAAAAGCATAGTGTATTCCCTTATGTATTATAAACTTTCATCCTTTTCTACATTTATGGTGGATGCAAGAGGACATATTTTATTATAAGTATTATAAAATCGGTACGTTTTTGTCTAGTTTTGGCATTGAAAAAAGAAGACAGACAGTCTAAATATCTCCAGATTTAGACCTACTGATGAATGTAATTAATTGCGTAACTTACTACATCATTAAATATGTAATATTATGATTATATTTAAATAGCGCAGAAAAAGGAATGCAAGAACTTGACTTCTGAAAGCTAAGGACAGCTTTTGGAGGGCCTTTCTCATTATAGTAGTTTTTACAGTGTCTATAAAACTTTAAATCATACCCCTGCTGATGTCATTATACTTTATCTCAGTATCTCGAAACTCCACTGGGCCTCTCTCATATAAACTCCGTCCATGTGGATATCCAAGGCGGACCATGTCTGTGGTCTCTCTGCCAGCATATAGCTCAGTGCTGCTCCAGCCAGGTGCAGTTCTATTTACCCTCCCCTGCTAATTATGTCAAATATTATTTCAGCCTGTCCACTGTATCACTTGAGTGAGTATGTTTGTGTGTGTGTGTGTATATATGTATGCGTGAGTGTGTGTGTGTGTGTAATGAGAGGGAGAGAGACTTTGCGGAAAAGAAAATGTCACAGTCAGAGTAAAAATGTCAGGAGTTTGCTACTCACTAAAGGTAATTAGCACTACTTCTGTAAAACCAACCCCCCAGTACCCTGTTTGAGGGCTGTGAGGGAGAGAAATGGTGGCATCTGTGCATATGTTTAACCAAGTGATAATTGAAACCAGCTGCAGGGAAATGATACTTTGTTTTCTTTTGAGCAAAGCAGTTAATCTAGAATTTCTGAAAATATGAATTCTGAGATTGGCCATATTATATATTTCAAGCGAAGGATTGATATACTATATATACAAACATAAAACTAACTCGATTCAACCATACAAAACTCAACACGACTCAAGAATTTACTCTAAGTGTTTAAGTGGTTCCACACAACTGTGTAAACGGATACTCGATTTAGTAATACATGTACTGTAATTCATGATTTAAAAATAGTTTATAGTGATTAGAATGATTAAAAAAAAGCAGTTGCAACACAAATAAATAAATAAATAAGACAACAGTGAGCCATTATATCTGATAAATAAGAATATCTAACAAGAATAACAGATATAATACTGACTGATGGAGAAGACAAACTAAGATGTGAAATTTAATAGTATAATGTGAGCTTACTATATGGAAAGCAATGGGTCTTTGTTGCCCTTTTATGACTGTTTATGTTATAAATGTTAATTGTGAATTTTTTAAAAGTGGTTATGATGTCTTTATAACAATTAATAATAATAAGAGTATTGTTATTTTAAAATGGACATCTATGGCATTTGGCAGATGCCCTTATCCAGAGCGACAGTCCCCCTGGAGCAGCTGAGGGTTAAGTGTCTTGCTTAAGAACACAATGGTAGAAAGTGGGTGTTTGATACTGCAATTTTATGCTCATCAGGTTCACAGGCAAGTATTTTACCCACAAGGCTACAATGGCACTATTGCTTCAGTGCAACACTTAAGAAACAAACTTCAAACACCATATATGTCTTAGTTAATCAGCCACATTTGGGGTTAAGCAAGAAATTTGTTCGTTTCACCAAATCTCCTCTTTAACTGGTGTTTCAGGCAGTTGCTTGCAGTACTTTCAGCACATGCCATTGCGTGAGTGTCCCCATGTTCCAAAAACCCAGGGAGGTGCTGAAATATTCTGGGCCTTCTAAGCAATATGAATGATAGTGTTGGTGCACATAGAGCCTGGCTTCAAGCTTGAAATAAGAGGGGGGTCATCTATCAGGGAGGGGAGGGATAGGGGTTTGAGCCAGATGGGTAGTCATATCAAATGGCACGTTGGCTTGTTTGGCTAATTCTCCAAGGGACTTGGTTTTCTAGAGGGGAAGATTAAATTTGGCAATGTTATTAGCCTGATGCTGTATGTCCTACTCCAAATGTTCCCCAGATGCCATAGAGAAGAGCAAAGTCCATTATTTACATCATTGGGGAACATCCCATCAATAAAGAGCTTCCTTGTCCCAGCAGTACTTTTTAATGACATTCCATTTTCAATGAGAGCATGTGTGTAAGCATTATAAGTTGCATTGAATGACATCATTACTCTTTAACACAGTCCATCTATGTGTTCTTTTTCCCTAGAAGTATGGTCTGTAGTTAACACATCCATGCAAAAATAGGCAGATCCTTTATTAGCATCCAGAGCACCATAACAAGAGCTGGAGCAGGGGAACATTGTGTGGTTCTGGCTGAGAGAAGGCATTGTACTGAGTAATGAGTTGTGTAAGAGCTGGTCTGAAGTTGTGAATGGTTGGCTCATAAAAATGAACCATGGTCTTTTGATGGGAGCGAGTCAACTGTGTTCTTTTAATGGGATCGCGAGCAAAGGTTCAGTTTCTTTGTTAGTGACCGTGATTGGCATGAATGACAGTCACGAGTTCTTCTTGACATTGCTTCTGTCCAGCCCACCTTTTTTTGGTGCTCATCTTCTGCTCATCATCTCTTACTGTTCTGCTTTATGCGAATGCGAATGTACTTTAGTACTTTTTCATATTTTGGTATAATAGGACCTGAAGAAAAAAACTGAAGAAACCCTGCATTTGGTGAAGAATTTGGCTTCTCAACCAGTTGGGAGCAATGGTGTTTTTTTTAAAGTAAAAAAGTTTGAAAGTAAGCATTCAGAGCAAATGTGTGGAAACACATTGTTCACTGTTTTTGTAGTCATGCACTGATACTCTGTTTTCAATGATAATACACCACTGGGAACAAATAATATTTGTTTTTCTATGGTTTTCTTTGGCATTCTCTATCATGTGGTGAAAATATGCTCCAGGGAGAAAAGTCTTCTTGATGCTTCATACCTCAGTCCATGCTGAGTGTGTGTGTGTGTGTGTGTGCGTGCATGTGTGTGTATACTAGTGTGTCCTCCCATCCACATGCACTCTGGGATGTTTTAGATACGCTGAAATGGTTAGAATCACTGTGGCCTCCTTAGAAATGGTGAGACATGGTGTGAAGACCAAAGAGATGCCACACTTCAAAGTCTGTTCTCCCAGCGAGCCCTGGTGAAAACATCTCACAGAACAACACCACGCTACACTACCACACGCATCACAGGTTCCCTCTGGCTAAGATTGATGCTCTGGGTCGAGGAGTGAGTTGTGTTGGGTGTCAAAAGAACCTACGAGAATTGTAGATGTACCACAGCTCATTGAAACTGATGGAAAACTCAGAGATGAAATAATTTCCTTCAAAATCATTCATGAATAACCTTCTATGGCTCAAAAGATGCGTTTGTAATTGTAACATATCATGTAATCTGACACTGTGCCAGATTTTTTCATCAGTACAATGACAGAGGTCTAGAGCTCAGAAACCTTCGGTAAAAAGAATGGAGACTGATTATAGGTGTTTTAGATGTAGATGAATAATAAACAATTGCTTTGATTTAATCAATGTAATCAAAAACTGAAACCAGGTAAATTGCTCGTTAAGTATTTACCAAATTTACAGTGCTCAAATGGGACATGAACAAAAAGTTAATGACCTGCAAGGTAACAAGAAAACAGTTAACTGTAAAGTTAGGATGTGGGGATGGTACCTTGCTCAAGGGTACCTTGGTGGTGCCATTGGAAGTTTTGGGATTCAAACCTATGGCCTTCTGTTAGGGGCAACTCCCTAACCACCAGGCCACCAGCTGTAGAGCACTTCAATTCTGGTAAGAATGAATGAGTAGGGTCAAAACTATCAATAATTGGTGATATTTTTTCTGTATTTACAACCACAGGTATTTATCAGTTATGTTCAGCATGTATATAACCTTCTTTCGCACAAGTGATCAAGGTTGCTTGTGGTTTGTTTGCTCCATTAAATGCTCAGAAATTCAAGGTGCAGCTCTGAGGAGTCCACACACATTACACTGGTGTAGAGCTTCAGTTGTGAGTCAGTGATGTTCTTGTTGAGCAGTTTTTTGGTAGCATCTCTTTTAAGTTAAATGATAACTTTCATACTGTTACTGCGCAATGGATCTATTTCCTCTTCGTCATTGCTCATAAATTGCTTCGTCATCATAAAATCCTCAGTGCGTCAAAGACTGCATCTGCCTTTAATTGTAAAGATTTTTAACACAGTGAACTAACATTAAAAATGAAAAATACAGCACAGGTTCCCAACCCTGGTCCTGGAGTGCTCCCTATGTGGCACGTGTTGTGTTTTTCTCTCTGAAACACATGCAGTCCAGCTCAGAAAAAGATTATTTATGAGCTGCTTAGTTGGATCAGGTGCAGGTAAAACACTAAAATGTTCAGAGCAAGGGCTACTTCAGGACTAGGACTGGGAACCACTGCTATCCAGTGAAATTAACTTGATCGTTGAAACACTTGACCCTTTCATCAGCCTCATATTGGTAGACATTTCAGGTCTCCTGACCTTGAACTAATGCTTCTTTGTGGCTTCTCAGTTGGCTTCTCCAGGCTCTCCATTACTGATCTCTCTATCATGCTTTCATGCTGATATTCACATTTTGTGTTCAACATGATCGTTTTACTGTATATTTTATATTCCTTGTCATTGTTAACAGTTAAAGAAACTAGGCCACCAAGCCCAGGGAGAGGTTCTGCTCATGGGTCTCAATGACCTTAGAATTTAGTCATGGTAATAAAATCTGCACTGCATATGGACAAGCTCAGCTTCCTTTATCTTAGTGCCATGTTTGATTTTCACCATTTTTTTTTTCTTCTTTGTTTCTTTTCCTCTCTCTAGCTCTCTCTGTCTCTGTACCATCTGGTCCAGGTTTTCTCCAGTTCTAATAAGCCAGAGTGGCAGCTACATCTTCGGGCAAAGAGGTTAAGCTAGTGTTTCAAAGGAACTGCACGCACATGCATGGGTGACTGATCGTAGACCGTATATTTGATTAGTTCCCCTAATTTCATTCATGTCCATAAATAGCCTAAAGTAAACCTTATTTCATTTATCATTATTAACTTACAATGCAATAAACGTTTCGCTTCTTTTTTATGGAACCTGAACTTGAATGTTGTAGCAGCATTTCATCGTAGTTTCTTTCTGAAAGCACATCTCCACTGAAAGGCACAGAAAATCCTTTCTTCACATCGCCATCAGTCTCTATAACCCCTCCCTCTGTCACGGATCCACACTGTAATCTGTGCAATAACCCGTTGTACAATTTCTTGTTTGGGTTCAAATCATTATATGCATTATTATCTCATTATAAGAGTATACCATGTGCAATATAGTGCAATATTTTTATTTAATGCTAAAACATTATCAATATATTATTATCGTCTGACCATGTTTCAGTACCGTGTGCAGTTTTTTTATTCGGGTGCTAAATCATTTCATTGTATGCAATGTCTTGTTATTATTATTATATTTTAATTCTCTTACCATTGAAATATCACTAGTTATATCAATATTACTTGTACACCACTGATCTCAATTACATGCAATATCTATAGTATTTATACCCAGCGTTGTGTATTTCATATTGAGGATTTTCTGCAGAATTTAGGTTTATTTAGAATTTAGATTTAATATTGTTCGTATCTTTGTGTTTCTGTATGTCTTTGGAGTCGTTACATAACTTTCCTTTGGGATAAATCAAGTTTTCTGATTCTGATTCCGAGATTCTTCTTCATTTTCTCAACATACTATCAAGCTGAAATGGAACTCAGTTATTGAGACTGCATGTGACTGAAAACGCTGTTTCTCAGGTCAGTTCATTGTCCTCAAAAACTGTCCTGTAAAATACTGAACACCACCATGAGGTTCTCCAAAAGCTCAGCATTTAATGCACCTGTGTTTTTATGTCCACCCAGGGTATAACCAGGGGCTGAGTTTTATTTTCCAGGGACTTCTGTATAAACTCTCTTAAGCTGCTTAATAATGACCACAGACTTAAAACAATGTTATTTTACTAAGAGATCAAACAGGAAAGCCCATGACTGTGGTTGTAGATGAAAGAGCCATCCTCTGAAACACTGAAACAATAGAACAGGTCGTCCTGGATACACTGCAGTGTTTGTGTTAGCGTCTGTGCACCGAGCCGATCTGATTTTCATCCGCCTCTCTTTTTCTAATACCCTCAGGTGCGGGTTTGTACTAACATGTGGAAGGCCAAATGAAATCATTTCAAGTTGTTTGTTTATTTATTTATTCGTTTCAACAAAACAAAGAGAAAACGTCTCTGGCCAACTCTTTGAAGACTTATGACATCAAGCTACAAGGATTGACCAGGAGAAGAAAACAAAGGGAGTCCGACAGACGTAGAAAAGGGGACATAAAGAGTGGGCGGACATCCAAAGTTGAGGAGTTTATGACCCTTAGAAGTCACTGTTTTGCTAATATCTCTATATAATTCATTTATTTGTTTCGGATATGTACATGTAAATATGGAATTGCGTAGTTAACTGGTTAAGTAATTACATTTTCATTCAATTTGTATTCTGACTCAACAGGTTCCAGTCTGCACCTCAGATTTGTTTTTGTTTATATTAAAGTCGAGAGTATAGAGTTTAGAGTCCAGAGCATCATTTCACCATACTATGTATCCCATGCAATTATAATTATATAGGTAATTACATTAAGACTTTTTCTGCCAATGATGATGGATACGTGTTTTTTTTTTCCTTACTGCAAAACAAGCCGTAACTATGACTTTATTCAATTCGGAGTAAAATTCACCTTTTTTTACCTACTAACTTAAATATAGTCTGAAAAGAAGAGATGGACGAAGAGAAAGAGATAGAGAGGGAGGTGTGAAGAGATCTGCGGAGATATTAGAAGCATTAGGGTGGTGAAAGCTCCCAAAGTGATCGGACGCTTCAGTGCCAGCCTGAAAGCTTTACCCCCCGCCAGGCTTCTCTGTTACAGCGCAACCTGCTCAAATCTGCCAGCTTCCTCCACTGAGACAATACAGCACAATCGAGGCTCCAGAGAGGACGAGAGAAAACAGCATCTGAACACAATGGCATGTTGTCTGAGCGTTACACAATACCACACATGGTGCGCAGTCGCAGCACACTGTACCTGACTGAGGCCTCTGAGGTTTGCTTAAGGTCATCTAACCTTTCACCACGACCGGCAAATGCTTCTGAACAACGTGAACATGCCAGTAGTCATAAGGCATGAAGATCCCATTACTCATTTGGGTTTTCTTTTTTGGCAGATGTTGTCAAAAAAAGAACAACAGTACGGTTTTGCAACTACTGAGATTCTCACAACATGAGAGATTTCAGTCACGCAAGCTTATTTTAAGTATTTTCTCTATCATCAATCATTTCATGGCTCCATTGTATATCCAGGGAAAAGGCACACTGCCATACCACAATGTTCCTGACTGAGGCCAATTTTAGACAGTTTCAACATATTTAATTATAATGCATTTTATATCATGTTTTTTTCATTTTGTCTCTGACCAAATATGCCCCTCGATTTCAAATGCGTAACTAAGACTAGGCCTGCGCTTGCTGTGCCATATTCTAAACGGAATAAACACGGACTGTTGTCCTACTGACCTGTCAAACTGATCTAAATGCTCACTCCAAAATTCACTCACATTGTTTTGCTTGACAACACATGGTTGGAAAGTCCAGCAGACAAGAATTCTAGTGTTTACATTCATGTAACGATGGAGTAGGGAAATCAGCATGGACGTCTTATCGCAAACATAAAACATGTGCTTTAAGAATGAAAGTGTTCTTTTCTGTATTATGATCATGACCACTGTTGGTCATTAAGTGTCATCTTAGGGTTATTCATATAGGGTCATATAGTCATTTTTATTTGTTTTATTTGTTTATTTGTCCACCAGATTTAGCTTGATAAGTTCAAATATTCAGACACTTTTTTGGTCAATAGCTCATCAACTGTATTCCCCAAAATGATTATATTTGTGTGGCAAGTTGGCCTCCAAGAAGCACATTACATCTTTACTATTCATTTGTGGAGTAGCTACACATTGTGAATAACCTCAGTGTAAAACCTAGGACTTTTCTTGCCAATATCTTGTGATCTGACTGTACAAACTTTGACACATTGCATCACTACCACATTCTACCACATTCGGGGCAAATTTTTTCTTTTCATTGCTGCTCCATTCGCGATTACTTTTTGCCACTGAAATGCTCCTTTTAAAGAAAGGAAATAAAAGCTCCCGTTCTGAGGGAGGAAAGCACAGACCTAGCTCCCTGTATCGTCTCATTTTTGGAGCTGCTCAGTTCCCGAGCGAACGACGCCTGGTTAGCAGCAGCTAACATCGAGGCGAGAAGGCAACACGGTTGTTGATTATGTCATCACGAATGCTCTTTCTAGAGAAAGAAAATAAAAGCTCCCTCTCTGAGGGAAGAAAGCACAGACCTAGCTCCTCGTATCGCCTCATTTTTGGAGCTGCTCAGTTCCCGAGCGAACGATGGCTGGTTAGCAGCGTAAACCCCCAGGCGAGAAGCCAACACGGTTGTTGATTACATAATCACTGTTTCGGTCGCGTTAAAAAATAATTTTGGTGGCCGAATTTTTGATGCATCCCTAATACTTACATTTATGCTCAATTTAAATTGTGTGTCTGCAGCAGTGGTTCCAAATCTTTTGCTTTTTGCTTTTGCTTAAGAGCTCAGATAGATAAAAATATGTGGGCCATCTGTAGGGCCTTAGGACTGGTTTGAGATTCGATGGTTTATACAATCAAGTTGGACTATTTTCCATCAACAAACAACAAGCACATATCAAAAATGTTAAGAATACAAAGGATTTTTTTTGTTTCCATGAAAGAAGATCTTGTCCTTTATTCTACTTATGAACAGAAGAGCTTTCTTGTGCCAAAATTCCTCTGCTTTATTTTAATGAACTATGAATGGGAAATAATCCATGTCAAATTTACAACATGTATCTGCTATCATCAATCTGTTCTAAGGGCCAAAACATAAAAAATAATAACATCCAAAACCTCTGTGAACCCAATGCCCTGGAAACAGAACAGGTGTGGGGGGTAAAAAAAGCCGTTGTCCGGTGTCTTCTAGAGTCCAGCAGTTGAGGGACTATTGGGACTATTGGGATGGGCTTTTTTGAATGTACTGAGGATCCATTGTCCGTGCTGAATCTCCTCTCTATATCCTTTCTAAGTGGTGTTTGTCGTTCTCTGTGGGTGTTTATGTATGCGGGAGAGAAATAGAGAAGTATTGTTGGATGCTCACTGTAACATACCACAGAGAGAAGCTCTGTAGGTGGCGGATATGACTTATCGGTCTCAGAGGATATCCACTCTTTATTGAGCCCATTGATAAACAAATACATTCGAACCATCTGGCTCAATAATGGTGCCTTTGTGAATGTGTAGAGGCCAGTGTTAAAATTTCAGTGCCAGGAATAAATCAGTGTGCTATTAAAACTTTTAAAAGGCACGATTACTGTCATATTTATCTGAATGATCTCCCACTAGAGTTTATATGAAATGGAAAGTGTTGCATAAGTGCCGTAGGTCTTTACAAGAGAATTGATTTGCTTCGGGGTGGCTCGCCTGGGATTATTTTGGAAAGAGAACTCCTGAATGGCCTGAGATAAGGGCAAAAGAAAGAGGTGGCTGTTAACCACTGAAGTTCAGTCTGGGCCACTTTTTGAATCATGCACAATACAGGGCAGATCATCAGATATGGGGCATTTCCAGGCTTCAGTTCAAGTTCTGGGTGTCCAAAGTCCAGCACAGTTTGGGGATTACCTGACCAAACACACTTGATGCAGCCAATTAATGATAACATGTGTTTGAGCAAGGAAATCACCAGATTTTCCCAGGACACTAGTCCTCCAGCATGGTAATCAATGATTCCAGCTGTAGACTCCTACTTGTTTTCTTTTTTCTTCTCTCGTCATTCTGTCTCGCTGTCACACCTAATCTCCCTCATTCTTTTGAACCTAGAGCAGCGCTTTGCTCTGTCCTGTCACTCCTGGATCTGGTTCCAAGAAGTCCCCAGTCTCATGCTTCTGTATGTGTGTGAGAGAGAGTGAGAAGAAAGAAGAAAAACATAGGATCTTAAATGGAGACTGAGACAGTGACAACAACTTTGACAGTGATTGAGGAGTTCTTCTGTTATAGAGCAGCTAAGAACCAAAATATCAAGTGAACCTACAGCAAAGTAGCTACTGGCTTGACTAATACCAATGTGTCTCAATGTTTAATTTTGTCCTAAAGCTGAGGATGTACATAGCTTATTAGTTTATTTAAAAAGTGTCACTTCAGCCTCTTTCAAACCAGAAAGTATATTGTCAGTATTTTGGTATAAGCCTTTATATATGTTTATATAGATTAATGTTAGTTGTAATAAAAAGCTTATGCTATCCTGCAGTAAAAATGTGAATGTTCAGTAGAGAAGGAACATTTGAAAGTGATTGAGCTCAGGGCAATTTAGCTGCAGCCACTAGATGAGTGTGTTTTCCCAGCAGAAAGCTTATATAAATATATCTGTGTGAAACATGCTGAAGTGACACTTTTATTTTTAACAAACTAATGTACTTTGTACATCATCATCAGACACGAGACACTGTTGTATTAGTCAAGTATATTATA
>JBBPCY010059547.1:0-12566 GCA_037974405.1 Brachyalestes nurse
TTCATTAAAACCTGTACTCACCTAACTGCTGTGTGCGTCCTCCCCTTCCCTCTCCCTACCTGCACCTCTGACAGCCAAGTGTACAAAATAATGTTTTTTTCACGATTTTGAGATAAATTCAGATTCATAGTGGATAGAAAGAAACCTTTTTCCCCTCTGAGAAATACAGTAATCCCCCAGTTTTAGGCAGACCCGGAATCTCGAGTTCATAGAAATCATACTTTTATGTAAAAAAACCCACAATAATGCATAAACTGCAAATAATATCCTGCGCCTTTTTTGCTTTTTTGTGGCAATAAATATACTACTTCTGGATGTTTTCACTCAAGGGGACCATTCACCTCACTGCGGTGTCCCAATACTTTTATCCCGCGACCTTCCGAGTTGTATATCTCGGCGGGGAAAGCACTCAGACACTTCACAGTTCAGTAGATCTCCAGGAGACATTTCCAACGAGCCCTCATTTGTATTTTTATCCCGAGTAGATCAGGTTTTATTCTCCGAAAACCGGGTGTCCCGATACTTGTGTCACGCAACCTTCCGAGTTACATATCTCGGCAGGAAATTTAAATTAGAAGACGGGTTTACCTTGAAAAGAGGCGAATACAGCTTAACTTTTACATTTTCATTAAGGGTAATGAATTTAAAATGAAATTAAAGTGTTCTGAGAGCATGTTTGGGGGCATATTTAGGGTCTACACTATAAAAATACATTTTGTTTTTTAACCAAAACACAACAATGCTGTTTTTCCACTATAGCCGGGTGCTCTTGGAACCTAACCCTCGCATAAAGCAAGGGATTACTGTATTTTTATTAGGTTTTCAAAGTTAACACATGTGTATAAAAATGTTTACTCAAACCTAAAATACCCTCAGTTCTTATGCAACTGTTACTTCTTTAGAACTTATTACATACATTGTTCAGGTACTCAGCAAGTATTTTTTACAAACTGACTGTCAAAATACTCCTTACTGTCCTAAAAAAAATCCCACAAATATTTTCCTTTTGGTTGTATTATTTTTTCCATTACTAGGCAGCTATAAACCAGGGTCACGTTTGTTGAACCTTTTCCCAGAATGTTTTAATTTTTAACCTCAGAGGCAGTGGAATAATGAGCCCTTTTCTGTGCCACATTTAGTACAAAACCAGTATTGTTATAATCACAGCAAAGTTACATTTTTGTGGATATACTTCCAAAATGGCTCTCTGCTTCCTCTGCAGTTTGCTAAGGAGACTTTACACTTACATTTATGTAAGTTATAAAATACCAGTTTCTGCACCTATATTGAGCACAAGTTGTCTATAATGGAATTCTGCACACACTGCAGAATCACCTATGGCTCTCTGTTAGACATATTGCACATTATTTAGGTGCAGGAGCCTGTATTTTAATTCCTACATAATAGGAAGAAGGAAGTCTTTTGAGACAGAGATTTGCTGATAATCTGTGCCTCTCTTTACAGCTTGTTGTTCAGTTAAGCATTGATAGTTCAGGCTTTTTCGTATATCCGATCCCATGATTCTGGCCTTTACTGGACTGATACCAATGCTGAGTATTGGATTGGCACACCATTTACACCAAGTCGACTTAAGTCTACACAATTTTGAGAAATTAAAATGTGAAGTGTCCATTTGTCATACGTAAACATACAGCACACAGTGTAAACAGTGTAAAATTATGTTTCAGTATTTAACCCATCGGGAACACAGCACTCGGGGAGCAGTGTGTGGGGATCTTGCTCAAGGGGTCTTCAGTGGTGCCACTAGCAGTCCTGGTGTTCGAACCCACAACTTATAAATGTGACAAATGTTATGTCATTTAAGCACCACCTTTAAATGCATGATACTTTAGAGAAGCACTATTGTAAGTAAGATGTGAAGCTGAAGAACCTATTTGAACCTGTATGGAGAACACTGTGTGATATAAAGGCTCCTGGAACAATTCTTCAACTGGAAGGTGAACTTTACTTAATCAGGAGGAGATCTAAATGAAAGGCTTTTGATTGGCTAAAAAAAATGTAGAGAAACTGGATGGCTGGAATGCAGACATGCAGCATGTATTAAAGGGACCTGCCACCCGGGGACTTTTCTGTTCAAAACAGTGGAATCATGTTAATTTTCCGGCTATTTTGAGCTGTTTAATGGGGAAATTGTGTCTAATTATTTGCTCTGAGGTCTGAGAGGGACGAAAATAACACTGTGTACAAGTTCCGAAGGTCTTTAGTTTGAAAGGACAAATCCAGTCCTTGAGCAGATACTGTTTATGTTGTGTTGGTGACAGAAACTAACCAAACAACAAACAAAAACAAACAACAAGTGATTTAACAATTGTATTTTAGATCCTATAACTCTAAGGCAGTGATTTTAATTTTACAAATAATTGGAAAAGACATTATTATTAAAAATTACTTTCAAGGTTTCTTAAATACTTTAACTATTACGTTGTTATTCCTCATAACAGCTGTCACCCATTATCCATTCTTCATTTTCATTTGATATAAGTTCTTTTAAACTGGGCACTATTTGCTCCAGTGTGTGACGTTTAAGGGTGATTCTCAGATCCTGAAACACAGACTAGTTCTCACTGTGGAGACTTAAGTAAAGTGACAGAAGTTTCTACTCACCCTCTCCCACGGTCAGTCCAAGTGACCACAACAGGGTTATTGTCCTGACCAGCCACTTCATAGTCCTCACACAAAACAAGTGCTTCTGATCACAAGCTGAGATTTACTTTTAGTTTTACTGATCAAATCCTAATCTTGTTCAACAGGTTAATCTGCATGCACAGAAACTTTGAACCTACTGGCGTTCTCCTGTAGGCACATATTAACCTTGACAGTACTCTAGAAGTGACGTAACAAGAATGGCACTGTGCTACTCTACTCTGTAGTTTCTTACTAAAAGGGCAAATATTAACATTCGTCGATTGTTGAAAGTAAATTAATGTTTATTTACCTGAGCCACTTTATTTACAACAAATGACAACAAGTTCATAGCACTAAATTATTCTCTCTCTATCTCTCTCTCTCTCTCTCTCTCTCTCTCTCTCTCTCTCTCTCTCTCCAGCTCTGGAAAAAATAAGAGATGACTGCAAAAATGTTCAGGTTCTCAGGTTTTATTTTTTATAGGTGCAAGTACTCTTCACTGTATATACATATATACATATATACATAGTATATCCTCCAGTGTTCATATGCCCCTCTGCTTCCCCCTTGTGGAGATTCAAATGCATTGCTGTGTTGTGTTGGTTTAAAAATCATGTAGCTATAGTGACCGTAGAGAACAGCCATTAACATTTTAGGCATTCTTGAGCTCAAAAAATGAAAAGAAACAAAAACCAAAGAACACTAAATAAAACTGCGGCTGCACCCGTAATGTTAATCTACCAACTTTCTAAGAGAGTGTTGTAAACTGAGATGTCTTATGTTACTGAGGAAAAAAATGAATGCGGTATTAGCTTAGAAATATAATCATGGTTTTAGACCATTGTTACCTATTTAACCTATTTTACCTGATTTGAACATAGTATCGTGTGAAGCATTTAAATCCACACTTTATTTCAAACATCTTTGATTCAGTTCAAGGCCTGGTTTGAGAATGGTGGAGTGTGGCAGTTACTGTACCATACAGGGTAAAAAGTTAAAAAATAGTGAAATGTGAGCCAGAGGCCATTAAAACTGATCTAGGGTACGAACTGAGCAACTGATTCTGAAAGCATGAAATCCTTTTTACAGAAGACACTGAAAAGAACATAAGATTTCTATTTTATTGCATTTTGTATGATTTGTAAATTTACTATAATGAGGATTGTTATTGAAAGGTTTCTTAGGTTTCCTCCTATTGGTCAGGGTTTGTGGCAAAACCCTCTGGTTTGTTAGAAAAGCACACACACACACACACACACACACACACACACACACACACACACACACACACACTACTAACTACAAATGTACTACAACAAATTGGAAAGATTCTTTTCTCTCTTTCAGTGATGCTTACAAAGTGGATTATAAGCTAATGGCTCTTCCCTTTGTGGAGAATATTCATGCTGGTTTTAGCAGCAGATTCAGCAGCAGTTGCTAATTCCTTTCATCAGGAACATGTGTTTTAATCTAATATTTTTAAAATCAGTTTATTTTGACATCCCTAAAGTGCAAATCAAGAAACCTCCCAAATCTGTATTAAGAAATGAAACTTTAAGGGAGCTCAATGATTTCCAAAAAATGGCACCCAGGCATAAGTGTCCCTTGATCAAATTTACACTGTAATGCCACATGAACACGGATTTCTAAAGTAGGCCTGACTCAGTCCTCGACCTCTTAACAATACCTCTGAAGAGAATTATGGCACTGAACATCTAATCTAAGGCAAAACCGTGTTTTTTTTTTTGGTTTGCTGGCAAAAAAAGGCAAAAACAAAATGTCTGTTGTAGGAATTTGTGAATCTGGGGCAGATGGAGATGGATGAAGGTTCAATCTTTCGAAGCCACTTTACAAATTCTCTGGTTCAGACATAATTCTGGAAAGGCAGCATCTTCTCCAAAGCGCGGCCTCTGTTTCTTCCTCATGTGTCCTCATTAGTGGGATCAGCTGTTAAATGAATGCCCTCAGAAATAACTTCACCATCTGACACAGTCACTGTGAAATAAAGATACATTTGTAAAAGCCTCTAAAAACGTCATCGATTAAGAACAAAAAATATCAGACGCATCATTTAAAACCACAATTTATCCGTGAAAACATCTTCTGTGCACAGACCACTTCTATTTGTCCCATAGAGGGCGACAAAGCTTCCCTCATGACTAAATATACAGTAACTACATATAGAATTATTCATTTTGTCATTATCACCAGTAACGAACACCATGTAAAACTATTCTTTGGACATGGATAAGCCTTTACCAACTAAACTTGGCTCAGAAATAGATGTCATATTTAAAATATGCCAGTATAAGAATTAGAAAAATGTATAGATGCTCTGATCCCAGAGGATAAATAATTGCTTTATTGCTTGACATGAATGGATACATACTATATTAACAGTAAATATAACCAGGTGATTTCGTGGTTGTATTGGAATGGTAGATCCAGATTAACCACCTCATTCTATGGTATGTCTTATGAAAGGGGAAAACTCCTCACGCCTACCCTTAACCTGTTGTGTGTCTCTGGCTTGTCCGGCATTGTTTGAATGTGAACAGTCATCTAGTTAGAAGAAAGGAGAGGTATTGATGAATCATTCTGAAGTTAGACTGAATATGGCAAACATGTAGTGACACGTTTTCTGATACGATGAACTCATCCTCACCTTTTAGTTTTAGGACTCCTACTATAAACGCGGCAATCAATGCAAGCAAGGCAATTACAACAGCAGGGACCCACCACGGCGTAGAGCTCCCACTTATTTTCTCCAACCTCTCACCTGCAGGTGAATGGGGTTAAAATAAGATTGTTTCTTCGTGCCAACAAGGAAACAGCATTAAAAAGAAATAAAAGTGAAACCAGGAAACATAACATTGGTATTTAATGACTCACTTACACAAGAAATCACAGAAATAGGTAACACATTATATGCTCACTGTGTACTTTACCGGAAACACCTGTCTTGTACGTCTACTCACGGACCATTTTATGACCTCCAACTACTTTGTATCTGTGACTAAGCTTTCTTCTATCTTATTAATCTGTGTGTGTATATACACATATAGGCAATGTGTACATACATATCACTATTAGTCTATATTTAGTTTACATATAGTTTACATATACATATATGTATATATCTTATAATACAGATGTCCATATTTTATACTGTAAGATTGTATAATGTACATTTTATACTGTACTGTTGATATGGTATTTTATTCTATTACATTGTTTTCTTAATTTTTGCTGCTCTTAACTTTGTTCTGTTCACTTTTTGCTGTGACAAAACCAATTTCCCATTTTTGGGACTAATAAAGGTTTATCTCATCTTAACTTATCTTAATCATTGGTTAATCACTGGTCAGTCAAACTCAGTCAAAAAGAGGTCAGTGATGTGAAAATGGGAAGGTAGAGTGTCTGACACTGGTATGAGTGTAACAGACACAGTGGGGAGATTTTAGTCAGTGTCACCTACAGACTGAGAGTCATCCACCACCCAAAAATATCCATCCAAGGGGAGCTCTGCTATATTACATTGTAGTCAAAGTGTAGGCAAAATGACCAAGTGCACCCCTCTTGTTAACCTGCCATGACAGAGTTTGTGGGTTGGTTGGTTGGTTGGTTGGTTGGTGGTTTGGAAGCAGTGAAGTATCCCACTTGGTCATTCCCCCAAAAATTACTAATCACCTACTGATATACACATACACATAACAAGATAATCAGTGTAAGTCACTGTGGATAAAAGCTTCTGCCAAATGAATGTAATGCAATGTAATACTTGCTTCATCTGAGTAGCCATAATGTTTTGACTTGTCAATATATTTATATATTCTTATGCCAAAGTTCAATTTTCACAAACAAATTGATTTTCTTAGGTATAGTCCTAGTTTCTAATAAATTATTGTATTTTCATCAAACTGTATACATTATTCATACTTAGGTGACAGTTAATTTATCATAAATGTTGCAAAAGTGGAACAACTTTTGTGTAAAAAATAGTTATACTGTACTTTCATGATGTGGTGACGTGATGTTGACTGCGGTCTGGCTCTCGTATCTCCTCTGCAGGCCTGAGATGATGCAGGTGTAGGTGCCCATGTGCTCCTTGCTCTGAGGGCTGAGGAGGCGCAGTGATCCGTCCCCTGCCTGCAGCGCCTGAGCATCCATCAAGACCCTGCCCTCCCACTGGTTGGACAACTGCTGCGTCTTGCTGTCGTAAGTGAAAATGACCGTGGGGTTGTTAGTTCTGATCAGAGTGAAGGCCCAGGTCAGTGTGAAGTTCTGCATGATCCACGGCGCCTTGCATGGGATGGTGAGGTTCTTCCTCTCGGCTGAGCTTATTTCTGTCCAGGCAAGAGATGAGTGTGATTTCGATGTGAAGGTAATGTTGTTGACAACTGCAAGAAATACCAATGTGTGTGTGTGAAAAGAGTGATATCTGTATCTTCGCAAAGCTTTTTTGTATGTACTGCCCACCAAATGTTTGGAGACACCTTAGGTCCTGTTTTAAATAAGACATTTTTGCTGTTATTTTGCAGTTAAAGGTCCATGACAAGCAAATCAAGTACTTGCTATGTTGAGTGTTCAACATACTATGTTAACATTGATAAAGCTTCAAAATGTACAGTTCCCTCCACAGTCCATGTGGTCCACATATAATTATGCTAATATTATGCACTTCAAAAAACAATGTTATTTCTTGCCAAAGTAATCTTGCCTCTAGTCTAAATATCTAACATTGCACACACTGAGGCTGTTGTAAGGGTATTATATGAATGTTTGCAGTGTAAAAGTATTCTAGCACCTATGCAAACTTTTATCAGCAGTGGCTTTCTTTCTCCCAGCAAAAAGTGAACAGGAATGTAATAAAAAGTATCAAGATATGTTTTATTCTTAAAAAGCAATTGATATTTTAAAGAACACAGGTTTGGTTCCAGGTTTCTGCTCGATGCCTCCAGTCATTGCTTGTATTTATATAATTTCATAAGCAACACACCTAATTTAATCTACTGAAGTAATTGAGCTAACCAAGTTATTTGATGGAGCTATTAATCCTGGGCCTCCATTAGGAAAGAGGTCTGAAAATGGTTAAGCGAACACTTTGCCTTACATAAAACCACTGTTTACTGAGTCAATGTTATTTGTATTTGTTAATATTATAACTTAACACTACTATCCAGTAGTAAAAATCTTTTAAGTATCATTTTTTCTCAGACACAGAACTGTATTTCTCTACATTTTACAACCTGTAGTAAAATGGACCAAAAAACTGAAGGAATAAGCCCTGCATTTTCTTGAAATAAAATCGCTGTCTACTAATACTTTGGCTGCAATTCCCTGCTCTTAACTTCATCACACTGTCTTCTTTGGTATAAAGAGTAGATTTCCCCTCAGTAATGAGCTGAGAATTTGATTTCCCAGACTGTTCTTGTAAGGTGTAAGTGCAGACTGTAACGTCCCCGGTCAGCGGCCACTAGGGGGCACCATCGGACTGGACTGGCGGGGAGTTTTGTTTAAACACTGGTTGGGGTCTCTTGCCTGGTGGGGTTGTCAGCTGGCCAGGGATTAATTGTTTTGGGGTTCCTACTTGGTTTTGGTTTAAGCACGTTAGTATAAGAGTGCTTCTGTTTTAGTTCTGGTTGTCTGTCCACCCTCACTTTACCCTAGGTTGTGTCTGTTCGGGATTCTGGCTTTGTTTGAGGTTTGGCCATCGTGCCTTCTTGTTTTATTTAAAAATTAAATAACACACTGGTCATAGGAATCCGCACCTGTGCCTCTTCCTTCCTGAACAGGCACAGCCCGGTCGGGACACTGACATTGCAGAATGTATGGAAAATGTGCGTCATTGCCTCCATTATCACTGTGACAAATATTTACATGTGGCATATAATTTTACTCAAAATAAATCAGGAGGGTCTTTTACAAAGGAATGATTTCTGAGTTTGGCGGATAATTTGAGGCAAAAGTCAAGCCAGTCCAATATGTGAAGACCTAAGAGTCATTCCTACTGGATCATCCTCACTTTTGTTTTAATTCGTCCACCTTTCCGCGTATTCCTGGTTTGGGAATGACCACCACCGGACAGGGCCTAATATGTTAAATTGTGTTCGATAATAAATAGAAATATGTTTGTAACCAAACATGCTAAAGCCAGGAATCCTCAAATGTTTAACAAACAGTGAGATTGCATGAAAACCTCTTAGGGATTATCAGACCTGTCTCTGTGAGTGATGTTCTCCAGGTCTGGGAGGAGTAGGTGGAGTTGATGGTGCAGATGTAGGTGAAGGTGGAGTGATCTTTCTGTCTCTTCAGTTTACTCTCCACCTGGTACAGCCCCTGCTTGTTGGCCATTTTGCGGGTGACGGGTTTCAGCTTGTCGGACGGTGTGGCCGGTTCAGTGGTCCAAGACACATGAGGTGCAGGGTAGACGTCCTGAGTCGAGCACTTGACCTCCTCAAAGCCGCTTAGACGAGTGATCTCCAGGTTCACTGAGTGGATTGGGGCTGAATTGAGATTGAGACAAAATATCTTTAAAGCATTTCTTTTCATTCTTTGCATCCCTTTAATACTTACACAGATTACAGATTATGATTCTCTAATGTTCAAAAGTTTGGAATCACTTTTCTTTAGTAATATAAAGCCGGTTTTGTCGCAGGTACACATACAAAGATATTCTAACATTCATGTGGGCTTCCTGAGTGCTCATTTCTGGAATTTCCAGTGGAATTGTAATTGTAAGTTCGTAGATGCTCTGTCTGTTGTAATTGCAGTGAACTGCCGTACCCAGGTCTTCACAAAGTTTTGGTTTAGTTCCTTCATTTATCTTTTACACAATGTGTGAAATGTGGTAGATGGGTCTTTCAGAATAGGATTCAGACTGTGACTCAAGGACGTTCAACTTCGATCAGAACCCTGTTATTTTATTTTTACATTTACAGCATTTATCAGACACTTGTATCCAAAGCGACTTCCTTTCCCTAACTACAGGGGGCAGTCTCCCTGGAGCAACTTGGGGTTAAGGTCCTTGCTCAGTGGTGGTATGCTGAAGGCAGGATTTGAACCCATGACCTCTTGGTCTAGACTCTAGAGGCAAGTATCCTACCCACTAGGCCCCCACCCCCAAGCAGACTCACTGGAATCTGAATCTTCTTACCTAATAGAAAGTAAGTGAGATGGCTTGTTTTAAAGTTCGCTGTACAATGTTTCCATATGAAACTGTTACAGAGCCTGTTCCTTTAAGGAACCATGCATGCTGGGATATGTAGTTTTTCAGGTGTGTGTGTAGTAGTGCAGGGAAGTTTCTTTTCATGGCTGCTCCGTTCGCGAGAGCTTTTTGCTACTCGAACGCTCTTAGAAGAAAGGAAATAAATTCTCCCGTTCTGAGGGAGGAAAGCACAGAACTAGCTCCCCATGTCGTCTCATTTTTGGACCTGCCGAGCGAACGACACCTGGTTAGCAGCTGCTAACACAGAGTCGAGAAGGCAACAAAACTCACGCTTGTAAATTTAGTTCCGCATTACTTTAATTGTGTCTTCTCCGTCGTACCATGTATTCTCCATGCGACATCATGTACCGAACCGTGACCTATGTACCGTGACGGTTCGGGACGAATACATGTACCGTTACAGCCCTATGTAGCATCTAAATGCTTTTTACAAATAAATAACTTTAGTGGGCCAACACAATATGCCTTATTCAGCCCGCGGCCATGTTGAATGGAAAACGAGTCTGTGAGGGATAGAAGTCCAGCAGTGCTGACTATGGCGTATTGTTGTGTACCGGAATGTCATCATTTAGCCGTTAGAATATAGAGACTACGTCATTTCACAAATTTCCACAGGACAAAAAACAAACATGGATTGTGAAAATTCGACGAGACATGGCAACAATATTGCATTTATTTAAGAAAATGACCGTGGATACTAGCCTATTGGCTAATTGCTCGCATGTTTATCTTCCTATAAACGCATACATTTGCTAAAATAAGCTTAAGTTAAATGTCTCCTTTTTATATAAATTACAAAGAACACAAGAGTGTGCTCGAAACATTTCTCTCCGGAATGTTTAACATCATTCGCTGGAATTAGGAAGCTAAAGGAAGCTTCAGTTCTGTCCGTGTTTACCTGGACTCAGCGGTCTTACAAAAGGAAAACCTTCCGATCGTAAGTGAAACATATTTAACCTTTAGTTGTTGTCATAAAACATCATATTTAAGCTTATTTTAGCATATGTATGCGTTTATAGGAAGATAAACATGCACACATTAGAAATTAGCCAATAGGCTAGTATCCACAGTCATTTTCTTAAATAAATGCAATATTGTTACCTGAAAGTCAGGTCCTATGTCCCATCGAATTTTCACAATCCATGTTTATTATGTTCTTTGTCCTGTGGAAATTTGTGGAATGACATTTTCTCTGTATTCAGACGACATTCCAACATTCCGGTACACAACAATACGCCATAGTCAGCACTGCTGGACTTCTATCCCTCACAGACTCGTTTTCGATTCAACATGGCCGCGGGCTGAATAAGGCATATAGATAATGACCAAATTCACATATGAAGTATTCAGTTATTGTGACGTACTCATGTAATTTAGTCGCACAAGAAATATTGACTTTTTCAAGCAATGCATTGTAATATTCTTGGATAGTGATTATTAATAAACTTAGTCACTACACAGGGAACAGGACAGATGCATGACAGTGACTTCTGTGATGTACCATGCTAGCCTCTTTTATCAATTACATGACTCTACTAATAAAGCTTTGTTATCATTCTTAAAGGTTTTAAATGTTGCTGTTAACGTTTACAGTAGACGGAAAAGAAATGTTATGACAGTTTTACTAGCTCAAGATGACTCAGAGTACCTGTGGTGAGCCTTGCTGTGCTGGTCATTCTGTTTTCAGCAGAGAGACTCTGTTGGCTGTCAGCGCTTTGCTGTCTCAGTTGCTGAATCAATTTGAGAGACAGTGAGCGACCTGTGCCCTCATACCTGCACAGATGAAAAGCACAGAACTTAGATCACAACTGTAGAAACACTTGAAAGCTTCTGTTTACACAAGACAGAGTTTTGTCAGTTTGTCAAATGGCAGTAAAAATACATAGACAGGACAAGGATTCAATCTGTATTAGAAAAATACAGTAATCCCCCGCTTTCTGCGGGGGTTACGTTCCAAAAGCACCCACATGTAGTGAAAAACCGTGGTGTTTTGGTAAAAAAAAAAAAGCCTAAATGCCTATTTTTATAGTGTAAACCAGCGGTCACTAACAGGCGGACTGCAGTCCGGGTCCGGACCCAGAAGCTGTCCCATACGGACCCGGAGCTATAGCCAAAACAGAACGCTATATTTAAAACCTGACAGGACGCGTCTATTTTAATGGCTGCAACTTTAACAGTCTTTACAGTAGCGCTTTAGCGGCCGAGAAAACCCACAGACCAACTGCATGCAAGTTAAGCCATCCCACGTGGTACCTTTCAGCCAATCAAGTACGTTCGTTCAAAGCGGTAAACTTTGCGACTCTACAGGACAGACAGATGTGAGTTAGAGGCAAACGGGTGAAAAGACGGTAAAAATAGAACGATAGCGAAACATGAACAAAGGGAGAGAGCCAGTCGACTGACTGAGAGAAAGGGAGAGACACAGACGACTGAGGGAGAGAAAGGTAGAGCAACAGACTGAGTTGTGGGGGAGTTGAATATAAGAGGGGAAGAATGTGAGCCTCTAAAAGTTTCAGCTGTTAAGATGTGTTGAGGTTTATTGTCTGTAAAATTGGTTGAAAATATGACACAGAAAAGCGGAAATTCAAGCTTTGACAATAAATACGGTCAAAATGTTTTTGAATTGTACGGAATTAACTTGATTTCAGTCAGGTATTGATAACATGCAATGTTGACACACTAATTTTATATA
>JBBPCY010059568.1:0-12565 GCA_037974405.1 Brachyalestes nurse
ACACACACACACACACACACACACACACACACACACACACACACACACACACACACACTCACACACACACACACACAAACACACACACACACACACACACTCTCTCTGCATGGAAGTAGCCTGGGTCTAATTCAGATTTTTAATCAGAGAGCAGTCAAGTGGAATCCCTGTGTGTGTTTGTCTCAGATCTGATCTAAATGAGGCTCTGACGACCTGCATTTCTTCCTCTGCCATCTTATTAGTTCAGGACCAGCAGTCTCAAGCTCGGCAATTCAGTCTGAAACATCTTACAGCACTTTTAATTACCAGAAACAAAACAGTTGACAGTACCCTGCAATAAATACTGAACGCGACACACAACTAATTGCACTTCCCAGCAAACGATGTGCCTGAAGAGACTGAAAGGTAAAATAAGTTACATTAGAAGTTTCAACAAGTTGTGAACGCACAGCCAGTTATTCACTTCATAAATGGGAAGACCCAGTTTCCCACAGCTGTGTGGGAACACAGTGTCACCAAATAAAGCACAAAATAAGATACTTTCATAAAGTATTCATAAAGTTTAGTAACATATATAGAGTATAAACCTGATGATGAAAGTATACTCTAATGATTCATTATTTTAACAAGTATTTAACCACCTGCCAACCTCATCATTTCTTCTAATCCAACTTCTATCACCTCCTATCTCTTACTGATTTACAATGATCTCTCCTTCTTACAGTACATATCATCCAGAATCATTTGCATCAGTAAAATCACTCTTTTAGTTTATGCAGTGTCTTTAACGTCTAAAAATGCAATAAAAATGCAATTCATTTTTTCTAAAGACTGTGATGGACTGGAAACCTGCACAGGGTTTTTCTTTTTCATTGTGAGGGGTGGGATAGGGTCCAGCACCCTCGGTGCCCCTGGTTAGGATGACGGATGGATGTTATCCAAAGATAAAACAGCCTTTAAAAAGCATTTCAGTAGCAGCTCTGCATTTAGCCCCTTTTCCCTTCATCTAGGCAGCAGCATAGTCTTGAGCCAGCCTCCTCTTCAGCTCATCCCACAGGTTCTTAATGGGCTCTTGGTCAAGGCACTAAAAGCTTTGTGGTCACATTAACATAAATCTATTAACATTTCGATGTTAGTAGATTTTGGTGGTTCACAAGAGCGGCGCTTCACATCAATGACACTTGTTTGATTTTTTAATGTGTTTGTATAGTCATCTTCTTTTGAACGGCCTCATTGAATTGTTTCACTCATTATTTCTATTGTGCTAAAATTTGATGTTCAGCATCAACAATGCTAGAGAACAGGACGTTGCACCTCACCAGTGTGCTTCAGCACTGAAAACACAAATAACTCTCTGACTCACTCTCTGTCAACCGAGAGAAGATTGAAAAAAAAACATTCTGAATTATTTCATGAAATATCCAATCATCTGCGCTCCTGACGTTTTTTTCCACTAGAGTCCCTACTGTTAAGAAATACTATAAGTGAACTCAAAACAACTGGCAGACGTGCGTCACTGGCCTGTACCTCTTTCTCAAGCATCAGACCCTCCGCGCGCAGGTTCCTCTCAAAAGTGCATCTCTTCTCAACCTGAGGGCTGGACTTCTTATACACCAGGATATAGTCAATTCGCTTCTTCCCATCCCGAAACGTAAGTCCAGAAGGGATTGGTGCATTATTCCCCTGAGAAAAGATCATATGCATTGGCCCTAGTTAAACGTCTTTCATCATTATTATCTTCAGCGATGACACAGCAGTCTTTGAACATGTTAGATAAAGGCCTGCAAAATTACTGAAGCATTCAGGAGTGCTCTACTTCAGATTCCAGGGCAAAGAAATGCAACAAAGCAGAATATGTTCTGGACTGAGATCACAAAAGACAAATGGCTCTCCTATAATAACAGACAAAAACAGCTCAGGAAAACCACTCTAGAACACGTATAGAGGGCACTGAGTGTTAAGTAGAGTGCTGTACCCGAACAGAGTCTGCACGGGCCTCCAGCTTGCCTCTGGACACAGGCTTCTGCTGGATGAGGAGAGATTCGTCCATTCTGGACTCATATGCTCCTGTCTCCATCTCCTCGACATACTGATCCTTATTAGCATCTGCTACAGAGACACAGAGAGAGAAATAAAACAAAAGTCTGCAATACATTTTCATTCCCTGCAAATTGTCACTGTCAGCTCAAAATCAAAACTACAACTTTTTAAAATATGGAATGTTTTTCATAAAAAAAGTGCTGCTCTTTACATTGTGTAAATATTTCATTTCGAACGGAAAGACAAAAGTATTTTGTTTTTGTGAGAGAAAAATCATTCCAAAAATGCATCTTGCTTATAATTAAGAAGTGAAGGAGCTGCGGATTATTAATCCTACTGGATAAGTGAAATAAACAGTTAATTTTGGAATATAGGCTATAAGAGTCTGTCTTGTCTGTCCTTCAGTTTTTCTTATCTGAACACTGTTGTCAATCAATTGGCAGACCTAGCCCATATGATAATCCAGCCCTCTAACTAATGCTCAGCACTAACATTCATCATTAAAAATATATGGGGTGCATGGTCAGAATTTGGCCAAAATTCATAACTGAATGATTTTTGCTCCAAGCATGAAATCGTTCAACTTATTTTGATTTTGGCTGATCAATGTTGGAATTCTAGCCCCTTTCATACACGCACTTTTACTCAGAAATTTACTGGAAATTAACACACTGCAGACAGAACTTCACACATGATTCTACAGAAGTGAAAAAGAATCTCCAGTTTTTGTACGAGAAAAAGGGGCCATTGAAAAGCTGTTTATTTTCCATGTTAAGGACATAACATGTTTAGTGGGATTGAAGGCAAGCAACATGTGCATCCTAATGATTTTCAACCAATATATAAATGATAATGATTAGTAAACAATCTATTGAGGAGCACTGCTGTTAGATATAACAAGCATTAAGAGGAAGCTGATGAAGTGAAATTATTAACTCTATGTTGTGCGCTTCTGTAATATACATACACACCCACTCACACAAACACACACACACACACACACACACGATCATCTACACATACACGGACGCATGCACACACACACACACACACAGAGCTCTTATGTAAGTTCAAAGGCAAATCAACCTCCTTTGTCCCCTGCTGTCTTTGGCCTGTTCTGTGTCTTTTAGCATTATCTCTCCTCTGGACTCCACAGAGACGCTAACAGAACGCTCATTATCTGAAGCAGAGCTGCACATCCAGCAGCATCCCTGCTGCCAGTAACAACCTGCTTCTGATCATGACGAAGTAAGAAGAGGCTTGATTTTTGTACTTGATATGCACCTCAGAGCTTGTAGCACAACACCTTGCAAGAAGAAATGAGGGCTCTGAGATGGTGATGAGAATGACAATGATATCAAGACCATAAAGCTCAAGATGCTGGTGGTAATGACGCTGCAGAAAAGGATGACAAAAAATCTATATCTATATATAAACATTTTATATTTCTGTTTAGTATTTGGAATTTTCACACATTTACAAAAGACTATAATCACACCCACTAGAAGAAATCCATTTAGTATGTTTAATTCATAATGCTGTGACCATTAAAAGGACTCAGGAATGTGTGTTAATGCCGTCAGCAAGCAGTCAGCATGAATGAAACAGCAACATTCAGCTGTTTTATTAAGTGTCCTCGCACTGCCCTATGCACAATTGACTCTGGTTTAATCGATTTATCTCTTCCTTATAACTAACTCCATCAATATGCACTTCCTGCTGTATAAAAGTCAACTCCCCCCAAAGCAACAGGAGCATTTCTTCAGTAAACACAAGGAACAGAATCAGCCGAGATCAGAATCACCAGATTTTCGCTCTAAATATCCATTCTGACATATATATTATTTAGATTTTTGCTGATCTGTGCTATAGGTAAGCGCACTCATGCCGTTGGCCAATTTAGTTGAAGAAAAAAAAATAATTACAAAATTTGTATATTAAAGCAATGAAAAATCATAACAGTGCATCCCTAGATAACAGAATATTTTATAATATAGGCTTCATGTTTTAAAGAAGCCTTTCGAACAGTAGGGCTGCTAGTGCAGACAGCAAATGTGCGGATGAATATAAATGCTCTGTGAACGCGCACACTGACAGAAAACAATGAGCATGAGTTCCCGAACCCTTCTGGCAACACTGCTTTGGCACGGACTTGTTATTCCATCTTAAATGACAAAGGCAGTTAACTCCCTAGCTGACGTTCTGGATCCACCCCATGCAGAGCTCTTTGCTTAGGAGAAATTCATACCCTTACACACTCGATATGCCGGAGAGAATGAAAAGTTAGACCAGCGTTTAAGTATCAAAAAATCTATAAAGGTATCAAGTAAACAGTCCTCACAACTGCTTCGTTGATTAACAGCCTTCAGTCCATGCTCTTGAGTCCAACCTCCATACTCTCAGCTGCTGTGATATGAGATCCCCAGCACACCCTCATAAACTCTGATTCTCTCTATTTTATGAGATGTCCTAGCCATGTCCTGACCGATATATATGTTAAACCCCAACTACTAACTTGTACTACAGCAATACAGGCTGAATGGGTAAATCTGAACACAAAACACCATGATGGTTAAAATGACAAAACCATGTAAAACAATTCATACCTAAGCTTGAAGATTATATTAGAAAAATTAAAACATTACACCAGAAATAAGAAAAATAAGACTTAATTTGATAGAATGACCAAAACATTTGTGTGAATCTCTGTCCCCATTTTACAATATTTATATTACTTAGGAGTTTCTACTGTTTACCTGAACTGGGACATTTCACAACCACCAATCCTATCAATCAGTTAAGCACCATTAGGGCTCATATTCCAAACAGGACTAAGCTTAATTCCCATCTGGGAAACCAGTCCACAGTCTGTAAATGGTTTTATAATCTCCTTGGTGCACAAAATGTAAAATCCTGGCTTCTACACCCAAATATTGTATGTATATTGTATATTGTATAGTATGGAATTGTGAACACATCATTGAATACCAAATGGCTATTCATTAGACATACTAAGCACTGTTTGGTTGCAGAAACTAACAGTGCACTCAGATTCAGCTTAATATTATTTTATTAAATGAATTTCAGCTTCAGATGATCACATTCAATTACATTAGCTAATATTATTGGCACATTTACACTTATTAGAACTGCAAAAGGCAAAATATAAAAGAGAAAATGCTGTCAATTCTACACAACTCTGACAATGTGAAAAAGGTTCTTCAAAGACAATCAAGCTTTCTGGAGACCATATACCTGAAAAAAACAAAGATGAACATAGATTCTAGCTTGTTGTCACAGATCACTAAAAATGAATCAATAATAGTAGAAAAAATTAAATTAACAGAGCGCTACAGATGGCATGCTATCACCTTTTTACTGATACTTCTCCTTGCCTATTGCGTGACCTCAGGGTGAGCAAAGAAGCCCCACGAGCCTTTGATATTGTTCATGATACTTTATTACAAAACACAAACCAAAATGGGTGTGAGAACCCAAGCAAAACAAGATAAGTTTGACCGACAATCTCAAACTGAACCACCACCCCTTAAACACTAAACACAAAACCCAAATGAACCAATAACCCAACAGAATCACTTTAACCCAAACCAAACACACCTGATCTTAATCTATAACAGAAAAGTCCCCACTGAGACACAAACCCCAAAACAAAATACAGCGACCCCTGCTGGCCGCTAGGGGGGACGTAACAGCTACTTTGTAACTTTTTATTTGTTAATAAACCACAGACAAGTCCATCAATCTTTTAAACATTTTTTATATCTGTCTCTGTAGTATTACAGTGGCTGAATGTCTAAGTGCTTTGTGTCAGTTTGGCAGTCACTGCTTGCCCTCCAGACAAAAGTGTTGACTAAATGAATAAGTCATTCATTACCTGACATTGGTGCCAGATGAACATTCATTTATTCTTTCATTCATTATCTGGGCTGCTCATCTTAATCAGAATAAGAATCATGGGAGGTACTGGAACCTATCCCAACACCCCTAGGACGAAATGACATGGGCAGGTCACCTGTCCATCACATGGCAAACACATATTCACACCAAGGGGCAATCTTGCATCTACATTCCACCTGACATGCATGTCTTTGGACTTGGAGAGTAAACCAGAGCTGCCAAATGGAGATTTATTTAAACTTTTCCACTGTAAAGAAATATACTATCAGCACTGTCAAATCAAGGATGGAGAAAACTACATATCAGTATTGAACAAAGGAAAAACGAGTAAGCTTTGGCATTGGTTTATTTAAAACCTAAAGTTAGGTCACATTGTCATCATAATGCCATTTAAGCTGACAGTACATACTTCTGATGCCTATAATCATAAGCGCAGCATTACTGTAGAAGTGTAGAAAATGTATTTGGGATAGAGATAGCATTTCAATTGTTCTCTCTATAGATGTAGAACAGAAACTATGCCTAAAAACCTCTAAATACATGCATTATGATGTCTAGATCAAAATGGCACTCTCTCAGTGGAGTAAACATTTACTCAAAAGTCAATGTCAGTATAAATATATTGCGTGGCCATCCTCAGTGTTATGAAACAGCCACTATGCTCGGCCCGGTTCAGCCGAGGTGTCTGACCCTCCATCTAATTCTAAGGTAATTAAATACTGCAAACCTGAATTTGATTATGTATCGCTGTCCTTTCGGCCATGACCTTTACCCACCGCTGTCAGGCTCTGCCGCCTCTGACTCTACAGGAATGTAAAAAAAAGGCCTTGCCAATTTCTAGCTGACATTTATTCCGGCAAGGTGCTGCTTTGGTGATTGGCTCAGCTGTAGAAGCAATAAAAGGCCAGTGTCGTGTCAAAAGGCTTTCATTCTTTTTTTATCACCACTGTCTGTATTAGTCAATCTGAGTCACTTTGCTCAGCAGAAACATTTACCAATTTTTTCTCCCTTAAATGACATGTTTGGTGTCAGTAGTTTGCTTCTTTAGTTTTGCAACGTGGGTACAAGGCTAATGTAGTTAACAGGGCAATAATAAGCACCAGTTGGCATGTTGTAAACCGCCTGACTGTATTGAGTTGTTAATGATAAACTGTTATCTATAAACATAGACTGTGTGTTTCTATACTAGACGACATTACATTTTCCAGCAAGGTGTGCTACAGTAGCTCTTCTGTGGCATCACGATGGGGTACCATTATTGGTTGGTACTAACCTCAGCATAGCAGGAATCCACCACACAAGCTGCAGTTTTGGAGATGCTTGACAGGTGTCATTGTAATAAGATAATCAATGTTATTCACTTCACCTCCCAGTGGTTTTCATTTTGTGGCTGATCAGTCTATATCGTAAACACAACAGTACAAAAAGAGACAGTTCAAATGTCAGGCAGGTAGGTGCTAAAACTGTAGAAATGTAATTTCCTATCCTATATATGATAATAATAATTTTCACAATAATATAATGTATAAAACAGACACACATATATGAAAATATCTAGGTTGTTTCATGATGATATAGAGCTGGACTTGCTGGAGGTAAAACACTAGCAGAGCTGAGCTGGAAAATGAGCATCAATAATAAATGGCCTTTATCTCCTCAGGCCACAGTGTCCAATCAACCTCTAATCTCTGTGTGTATTGACACTGTGTATTGGTGTTTGTGTGTGTGTGTGTGTGTGTGTGTGTGATTATGATAATTCTGTTTGACTCTGCTTTGGACTTAGATAAGCTATATATACTCGTGTGAGAAGTGAAAAAGTTATTGTTGTGATAGAAATGTGGGGTGGTGGAGGCCTAGTGAGTAGTAGACTTGCCTCTGGACCAAGAGGTCATGGATTCGAATCCTACCTTCAGTCTGACACCACTGGGTTCCTGAGCAAGACCCTTAACCCCAAGCTGCTCCAGGGAGACTGTCCCCTGTAGTTATGGAATGGAAGTCGCTTTGGATAAAAGCATCTGATAAATGCTGTAAATGTAAATGTCAGAACACATGGTGCATCAGAGCTTGATGCATAGTGGCAGAACAGTAAGAGGATTCATGCTGACAATTGTCCACAGCCAAAACTGCCAAAACAGCCAAAACGATGGGACTTAAAGGATCTACTGTTGACGCCTTGATGCCAGATACCTCAGCGCACCTTTAGAGGTCTTGCGAACTCCATGTCATTATGAGTCAGTGATGACTTGGTGAAACAAACGGGACCTGCACTATATTAGTAAAGGTTAGTTTAGGCGAAGATAAAGCAGTAATGCAGAGTGTAATGAAAAGATGCTGGCCATATAATTTATCTGCTGATACTACTGCTTATACTGTTTTGTCATCCTTCAGTTTGGCATTTGTGACATAATTCTGTCAGACCTTGGTATGTATAAATATCTGAATGACTCATTCAGTCCGTGTGGCATATGCTGTGGTCATATCAGTAACTGTACAGAGTGCTTGTTGTTGTCAGTGTGCAGCCTGACATTACTCCATTGCTCCAGTTCAGCCTGCTGCTTCACTGTCAGTGGAATCAATAGTCAGCCACTGACAGATTGGATAGAGTGTGTATGAAATCGTAATGAGAGCAATAGCTAGCGATGAGGCTTTAATTATGGCTATGGTCTGGAAGGTCCATCCTGGGCCTGGGTGGGATGAGGTATGGGGGCTGTGCTTTCTGGGATGAATAGTATGTTCTAAGGATTGGAATTTTAAGCAAGGTTGTAATTTGAATTTTCAGTGGATTATTTATGATTGCTCTGGTCCTCCATCTCCTGCTATAAATGTCCTACAGAGACGGTAGAGCTGATCTAGTGCAGTGTTATGCCGCCCGGATCTCACTCTGTTGTCCCTTAATGTCCTGTACAGAGCTGTTCCTAAACCTGGAGGTGAGGTCTCTTTCTCAGACAGGAACTAAGCCTAATTTTGGACCATATGGTATTCCCAAGGGGAAGCTCCACTAACATTTAAACGTGGTCCACAACTAGGCTTAATACCTGTAATTTGATTAATTTTTGACCATATAAAATTACATACATTAGCTACTTTGTTAGGTACACCTGCATTGTATCTATACTTATAATCCATTTATCATTTTACATTTACATTTACGGCATTTTGCAGATACTCTTATGCAGAGCAACATTTATCAGTGCTTAAGTAGTCCATATCTGTTCTTCAGA
Source organism: Brachyalestes nurse (assembly GCA_037974405.1). Classification (NCBI taxonomy): domain Eukaryota; kingdom Metazoa; phylum Chordata; class Actinopteri; order Characiformes; family Alestidae; genus Brachyalestes; species Brachyalestes nurse. Next base: position 9,180 of record JBBPCY010059568.1, read on the forward strand.
ATTAGAATTCAGAAAACTTTATTGATCCCGGAGGAAATTGCTTCTTTATACCTGTAAAGCTGTACTTAAGTCAAGATCTGCTTTAAACCAAGTTACTGCCAGCTAAGTTACATACCTTAATAACCCTGTCAAAAAAAAAGTCAGAGGTTAGTACACAAGTGAGGAAAAACAGTTAAGAAGGTAAATGTACAAGGTTTTTGTTCAAGATTTTTTATATCTATATATAGGAAAAGACGTATTAGAGATATGCGAGAGGACTGGTTATCAGCTCCTCAAATAGTTGCACTATATAGTAATAGGATGTAGTCCATCTGTTTCTCTACATCCCCCTTTACCCCCTTCACCATGGCAATTTTGTGTGTGTGTGTACGGGGGCTGCATAGAGTGGATCATTCACACACAACAGTGTTGCTGGAGCCTTTAAAAACACTATGTTCACCAGATTTGTTGTTAGGATCTTGAAACATTGGGGGTACAGTTTTGATTTGTCAGTGGGGAGCAGGATGGAGGAGACTGTGATTTGTCTACGGTGTTCAGAGTTTTGATTTAGCTCCCAGGGAGAAAGTACTTTCGATTCGTCAGTGATGGGAAAGTTTGATTTGTCGGCGGGAGGTTTCTGAGTTTCAGTTTGTTGGCTGAAGGGGGTGGGGGGGGTTTAAGAGTTGCTCTCACGGCAGCCGTGTGTCACCAGGTTGCCAGGGCCAAGATATGTTTGATATGAAAGATATGTTTTCTGACTAATAAAACCATATCTGTCTGGTCCATCATCCGTATAGGGAGGTATGTAGCTAGGTTATAGTTAGAAACAAAGCAGCAATGTGTGTTACAGTGTGTAAGCTTTACAGTCTAACTGCTATGAGTCTAACGTAAGTTACTTTAATAACAATTAGTCAGTAATATAACAAATGATGCAGAGGAACAGATGCACCTATAAGGTACCTGCCACCACATTGATTTTTGAGTTACATTTAAAACCCCTTAATATCCGCATCTGAAATGTTTAATATAGATCCACATACTCTTTGAGCTTGAACACAAAAGAGTGTTTATTACTTATAATTAAAATCTAGTCCTATGCTCAGATGGGATGTTTTAACAGAACAACAGAGAATTCATATATAACTGTGAATAAAAGTCTGAAAGTTATATGTAATTAAAATACTTCAAATAGATGTTCATTCAAGGTACAGCCATTGTTTCATTTTGAAACAAAAGCTACGTATACATATATAAAAGTTTGGCATCAGTAATGAAACTGCATATTTTGTTAATTTTCTGTGGTAAAATAATCCTCAACAGAAGACACACTTCAGCACAGTTTAATACACACTTGATGTTTCTGAACTTACCATACTGACAGAAAAAACAACATTACAATGTGGTACACAAATTATGGCACAATTTTTGTTTTATTACTTTCAGTAGGTGAAGTCAGCAAATAAATAGAAACTGCTTTAAAATGTACAGAAAAAAACATATATTTAAGTTTGTTCTCTGTGGAAGAACTCTTTGCTGTGTTATGCAATTATGATGAAAGTGAATATGTTTGAAATGTGTGTTTGTTTGAAAACTAAACTAAACTAAAGTAAATTTGCAAAACATGTTATTTGACCATGGGTGTCTAAGCCTTTACACCTTACATTATTTAACATTACATTACGTTATTTAACATTGTACAATAAGTTTTATTTGGGGAGATTTTGTAATGAAAACTAACAAAAAAAAAATGTAAATGGGAAGTTTGGCACACTACATTCTGTGTTCAAGCCTCAAGAATGGAAAAAATATATGTGCTGCAGTATGGAGGGTGGCCTGGAGTATGATTTTATAAAAAATAATTATAGATATTATTATAGAGATAATAATATGTTACAGAGAAAATGCAATTACATATTTTGCACAAATGATTAACCTCTAGTTATAATATCATCTAAAATATCTAAAATAAAATACCTTATACCATTGGTTCTTAATCTTGCTCACGGTGACTCACAAGTATTTCTTAATACAGCACACCTGATTCAGCTCATAAAGTAATTTTAGAGGCATTTTTGTGCCAAATAAGGCGTATTGGGGCAGGCAGTGGTGAAACTTTGCTTTATGTAAAGCAATCAGAACATGTTCTGTTGGCTTTTCACTTTACCATACAAAATGTAGCACTTGGACATGGAATGGGTTATATGTGAAGTGAAGTGAAGTGAAGTGACCATTTGTCACACACCACAGCACACAGTGTGGACAGCACAAAATTCTTTCTTTGGATTTAAACCCATTCACCAAGTGATGAAGCATGCGCACAGGAACGCAGTGCTCGGGGTGCTACTAGCAGTGGTGTCATTAGCAGTCCTGGGATTCAAACCCCTGACCTTCTGATCACAGGGGCAACATCCTAACCACTAGGCATCCAGCTGTATGGAATCAGGTTATGTGGAGTTGAAATAATTCACTGGTTCACTCTTTGTCCCATAACTAAGTCCACTGGAGTCTGTACTTCCAAGCAGCCTGTCCAGGGTGTTATCTGTCTGGCTGTTCCAGTGCTAACCAGAGCAGTGGGGAATCGACTGCAGTCTGAACAGAATTTCTGTAATTGGTGAAACTGTTGAGAATTGATTGTGCAGCAGAATAAGCAAGAGAGCCAGACTGTTCCTGTTCACTGGACTGGAAGACTGTCTGCACCATACACTCCACCTAATGGAGATTTATGAGCCTCTCTGTTCCTCTAGGATCTAACATTTAGGGGAGATGCACAAGGGTGAGGAGGCCTCACACTCTGTGTCAACCCTTAAAGGGCCTATATACTATAAAATGTTTAGTGATGTCAGAATAAACAGCACAATTACAAATATCAGCCTATTCACCCGGTAAAAGTTAAGCCCACACACTGTGACGATATAAAGGCCACTTTAGTGCAGACTCTTTTATTGAATGAGGCACAGTAAAGGACAGGCAATCAAAACAGAGGTTGTTTATGTACACCAGTTTTAAAGGCAAACTAACAGAAGCAGTCTGCTCATTACTTAGGGATATAGAAAGGTTGGGGAATTACAATTGTAAACAATTGTGAAAATGTATGATGAGTGTTTTGGGTGCTTAAAACCTATCTAACCTTTTTATTTTGAATTGTCTATCAATAACAAAATTGTACTGTTTTGGTAGCCTCCTGCGAAGTGTCAGTCTAAAAAATATAGATATTAAGAAATAAAGTATATATATATATTAGGGCATTAACGACTCGACTAGTTGGTCAGCATAGTTGACTCGACTTCGACTAGTCTATTGATGATGTCATCACACACGCAGCGAAGGAATACGGGTGTGCAACATTGAGCAACTTTTATTAAAAGTTCTCTGTAACATTAACAGTCAACACGACAAATAAACAAAAC
>JBBPCY010059666.1:0-12562 GCA_037974405.1 Brachyalestes nurse
TCTTGCACCACACTCTCTCATACACTCTCACTCTCGCACCACACTCTCTCCCATACTCGCACACACTCTCGCACCACACTCTCTCATACACTCGCACTCTCGCACCACACTCTCATACACTCGCACCCTCGCACCACACTCTCATACACTCGCACCCTCGCACCACACTCTCTCTCATACTCGCACACACTCTCGCACCACACTCTCTCTCATACTCGCACACACTCTCGCACCACACTCTCTCATACACTCACACTCTCGCACCACACTCTCACACCCCACACTCATACTCTCACTCTCGCACCACACTCTCTCATATACTCACACTCTTGCACCACACTCTCTCATACACTCACACTCTCGCACCACACTCTCTCACACGCACCACACTCTCACATACACACTCTCGCACACACTCACGGACACTCTCACATACTTGCACACACTCACATACTCGCACGCACACACACTCATAACTGTCATGCACTCACACACACACACTCGCTCACTCACACACACACTGAGGCTTAGGGTCAAAGCTCTGAGTGCTCAGAGCTGAGCTTAAGGGCAGATTTGGACATATTTCTTTCCTCTTCCCACAGAGTTCAGCCTCCCACTGCCACAGGGGTCACTCACCCCTCCACTAATCAGCCCTGATGATTCCGAGGGTAATCAAGTAAATTTAACTGCAACATCACCCCCACAGTCCAGGGTGTCAAGAGCACCCACTTACCGCACCACTGAAAATAACTTCAGCCACTGAGGTCAGATCCTTTCAAGTGTGTGTAGGTGCGACAGTTTGTGCTTCTGTGTTCATCAAACACACTGAATTACTTAAACATGCAGATTCACCTTAAACACATAGACTAGGGCTGTCAGGCGATTAAAATAAATAATCTAATTACAAGCTCTCTGATTATTAATCTAAATTAATCGCACACATTTTTTGCTGTAAAAGTTTTACACAAGCGCCGCACTCGGCATCTCACATGTTTTACTCATACAAATATAATATAATGGTTCTGGCGCGCATGCACACAAGGGATCTCAAGACACAATTGCAACCTAGAAGTAACAATAGAATAACACTCCCCCTCACACACACTCTCCAATACGGTCAGAGACAAACTCAGCAGCAGAGACCATGTTGTCAGGGAGTTAGTTAGTGGGTCACAGGGAGACGTGCTCAGTTTGGGTCCGAGTGCCAGGTACAGTGTAGCGGTATCAGGAGCTGTGCTGGCTCGGACCGCCTGGCTCGCTCCTAAATGCTTTGTGTTGATATTTTCGACCTGATGTTCTCCAACATGGCCGCATGATTCTTCCATCTTTCCATCTACATCAACATTATTCCAGCAGGTGTCGCTTGTCATAACACTTGCTGACGTAAAGCAACACCAAATTTGACAAAAGCAGTCTTCATGACAACTCAAGCTGTTATGACTGTGGAAGCTCATGTCATAAAAGGCTTATTTATGTGGAACTCAAACTATGTGCAGTTATTCAGTCATCTCTAATAAACGTATGTGGTTTCTGACACTGTACGACTCAGTTTTCTATAAATATGGACTGAAGAACTGAAGCAGTAGCAGCACTTCTGCTCAATTTGTACACCAGTCAAACCAAATAATCTCTCACAGTCAGAGAGAGACAGAGAGAGAGACAGAGAGAGAGAGAGAGAGAGAGAGAGAGAGAGAGAGAGAGAGAGAGACAGAGACAGAGACAGAGACAGAGACAGAGACAGAGACAGAGACAGAGACAGAGACAGAGAGAGACTCACCTCTTCTGTGGGAATGGATGGTCATAAGACTCGGGGTAGTGCAGACAGGTTTTGATAAGATGAGAGAGCTGTTCCAGTGAGGGTCTGCTGACAGGGGGAGGAAGATCTGGCTTAAACTTCAGCAGCACCATCTCCTGAGCTTCCTGAAACACACACAAACATACAACGCCTTAAAAATATAACACAGCAAATGGCATGTTTTGTTTCTGATCATTAAGTGTTGCAGTTATGTTTTTTGCCTTTTTTTTCTTTTTAATACTGTTTAGACTTTCTGATTAAGTCCAAAAGACTCTTATGGCAGTTCCCAAGTACAGCAAATGGTCTAGCTTTGTGAGAAAAAAAAAATCAAAATTCTTATTAAAAATATTAAAACAAATCTATTACTGGCAAAGACTGAGAAGAACAAAATCATTTACCACACTCCTGCTGCCTCTTGCTTCTAGTCTCATTATTAGATTATGGAGCGACATGTATAATCATTTTTCTTTCTTCAATGCGTGTTCGAAATATGAGAATAATGAACCGTGAACTTAATATTGTAAATTAATTCAAATGCGTCTGGTACATGTATTGTTGCACCCTATAAAGGTATAAATAAATGAAAGATTTCTCAACTCGCCACACTGATTGTAGTATTTTAATTTGTCACTTTTTCAGTTAGAATCACTCGCTTATAATTCCAGTACTGAACATTTACCAACAAACTCCTGTAACAAAATCCGCTCCTTTTCTGCTTTCGGAAAGAGAGTGGGATGCAGCTTATCGTGCGTGTGTGTGACGAATGAGCTATCAAACTGCAGCACCTCACGTGGCACAATTGGAACAACATGTGTGACGTGATGGCCTCACGTGAGGGACTTCCTCTGCTATGAATGAGTGTCTATGGCGACTGTTGCTATGCAACAGTGTGCAAAGTGGAGAAGTGTCAGACCAAAATGTGGGGGGCGGGGGGTAGGCACTCAAATGTATGTATGAATGAATGAATGAATGAATGAATGAATAAATGAATGAACAGAGGAACAAATGAATGAATAAAATTTTAAATGTGAAAAAAGTCAGAAAAGGTTGAAACACTGGGATGGAGGGATAAAAAGGGCAATAATGCAGTGAGGAAATGAGTTAGAGAGAAAAAGAGAGAAGGAGTGGGTGTTGGAGCATGTGGAGCAGACATCACTTTACTGGAAGTTATTTATAGAATGCAGTGACTCTACAGCTGTACAGATTAAACAGCATTCTAATTGCATATGCTTAGTTTACAATATCAGATTCAATATTTATTTCTGCACATTTGTGTGTACGTAAAACACACACACACACACACACTTCAGAACCAGCTATAGCAATACACCTTTTCCCAATACACCTTTTCTTTGGAGGCACGTACCAGAATCACACACAAAGACAAGCCCAGTTAATGGGGACATGCACATACAGGGACAGACTCACTCACGCGATGAAGGGGGACACATACAGACCTCCCTACACACACAAATCACAAATAAATAGGGACACACATGGACATGCACAGACACACAGACATATATAGCATTGCTTAGTGTGTGCCTGGATGTGTCTGACCTCCAGAATAAGGCATTTCAGTTTTGTGGGTTGGATTCAGATGTCATTTTCTAAATAGGTGTCAGTTTCAAAATGTACGTTTGGGTTTTCACAGCTCGTCTCTCACATTTAACAGATTTCCTCCTCCATTTGCTGTTCTCCACTTTTTTCCAAGCAGCCTAATTTTATTTCCTTTTAAAAACATTTTTTTAAGCTGGCAGCCTGTAATCAGAGTCGGGCACAGAGGACCACGCATATGATAAAATTGTGAGAAACAGTAAAGCGATTAAGGATAGTACAAGCTTGTGCAGCCAAATGAATATTTAAAATTAACTAGATATTTTCTGTCACATTCAACAGGTTCTGTAGAAAGAAAGAATATTTAGTGCCAAGTTTAAACAAAAACTAAAAAAAAATATATATATATACATATATATATATAGTGCCCAATTAGCCATTTTCCCTCCCCTGTGTCATGTGACTCAGTGTTACAAGGTCTCAGGTGTAAATGGGGAGCAGGTGTGTTAAACTTGGTGTTATCGTCCTCACACTATCATAATGGTGACTAGAAGTTCAACATGGCGTATCATGGCAAAGAACTCTCTGCGGAAAAAAAGAATTGTTGCTCTACATAAAGATGGCCTGAGGGAATCATGAATGCCAACATGTACCTTGACATACTGAAACAGAGCATGATCCCCTCTCTTCGAAAACTGGGCCGCAGGGCAGTATTCCAATATGATAGTGACCCCAAATACACCTCCAAGACGACCACTGCCTTGCTAAAGAAACTGAGGGTAAAGGTGCTGAAACCCTATTGAGGTCTTAAAATCTAAGGTAAAGCTGTTCAGGTTATTACTTGCACCGAGTATATATAATAAAAACCTAATAAAATGAACATTTTTGCAGTGGTCTCTTTTTCCAGCGCTGTATTTTATTTATCAGTGATGATGACTATTAGTGCCACTGCATGGCGAATGCTATTCTCCCAGGTTATATGTGTAGCCAGTTTGTGTCAGTTTCTGACTCCCATATCTTTGACATAGTTTCAGGTTCAAACTGAATTTGTTTGGTCTTCGCTCCATTTTGGATGCTAACGTCTGCTGTGTATCAGACGGAACTCAGGCAGAAAATTCTCAGGATATATTTGGGATTGGACCAAAATTTCAGGTCCAATTAAAGCTCTGCTCACAGTGAGAAAAAAAATGAGGAGTACTGCATTTCTGAGATGCAGTACTCCTCATTTTTCTTCTCACAATCCTAAGGATACTCTAATTAACTAATCATTGGTTTGAAATATCAGTCAAACACTTTTAAACAATTATCTGCATGTCATTCTGCATTTTTCAAAATCAATTCTGATATTGAGACACAAACTACCCATGTGTGTAATAAATGTGCAATAACTTCAATGAAAGATTTTACTTATGCTTTAGAACATGACTGTGCATGTGCATTTGTATGTGTACTATTTACAACTGTTGTATTTTAGTCTCCTGATTTAATGTAACCGCATTTTTAGTACAAAGTCTTCCTTGTGAACCAGAATAGAGAAACAGAAGAGCAGAAAAGAGAACAGGAGCACATAGGAAAAAGAGGAAAGAACACCCGAGGAGAATAAGACTGATCCAAGGACTTTTGACATATCACCAACACAGCATTGTCAAAAAATAGAATATAGTAAAAAGAATGTACAGGTACCATAATAGTGAAGACCTCTCACTTCATGCTCCCTAAAAGCAGCTTTATATAGAGCTTAATGCAAGTCAGAGGTCCTTCACCCCACATTCAGCCCCACAGTAATGAAAAAATGGCAACGCTATTGGTTTTAGATTGCACAGTATTCAAAAGCACTCCAAATTGTTATCTGTATTCAAGTGGATAAAAGGACTGAAACAGCTAACATTTCCTTTGCGCAGAAAGGTCACAGCAGAGAAGTGGCTTCACTTTGATTCTCTGTCCTTTCTCATTTCTTCATTACAACTTCCCAGCGTTCAACAGGCCACATCTCAACAACTTCAATACAGTTACAGTGTCCTTTACAACTCAATACATAAAGGACATGAATGCAGGCCATCTGAAAAGGTAAGTGTGAAATATAACAGCAGTGGTATCAAATGGCTAATTATTCTTCTCTCTGCCCGCTCTAAGGGAAAAGATTGGGGTTCCACCCCCTATTAATCCAGAAAAGCACACTCAAGGCACAGTGGTTACTTGTAATGGTTCAGAGAGAGGGGACAAACAATTTTAAGCCTATTTAATACTATGGCAAAAGCTTCTTCTAAAATAAATGAATAGCACCATTCACTCTACAGCAGAGGACTGACAGCTAGCACCGGACTCACTTTCAGAGTACTTTCCTTGTGATGTGTCCACAACGAAAAAGCATTTGACTCATAAATAAGACGTGTTGGTCCTAGAAGTATGAGGGAGGGATCTAAAGCTTGCCAGGATTTTTGGTGATCAGCCAACTGGGCACTTAACCTGCGTTTCAATGAGTGCACCTTTGCACCCGCAGCTAAGCATAAGAGAGGATGATACAGTGTTTGCTCCACACATGCACACACTTCCATCAAATACATTAAATAGAATGATTGGCTTTCACTACTATAAGTGATTAATTTCTAATGTATAATATTATATACTGATCAACCACAACATTTAAAAATCACGTCACTAAGCTTGGATAGGTCCATCTCGTGCCAACAAAAGCGCTTTAACCTGTCAAGGCGTGGAGTCCATAAACCTCTAAATGTGTGCTTTATTAACTGACATCAAGACATTTAAGTCTTGCAATCTGCAAGGTGGGGCCTTCATAGATCTGACTAGTTTGTCCAGCTCATCCCACAGATACTCGATTGGTCTGAATTTGTGCATAGTAGGCTGCAGCACTCTGCTGAAAGAGGCCATTAGGGAGTACCACTGCCTTAAAGGGCTGTAGTTGTTCAGCCCTAAATGTTTAGGAAAGAAGTATGTGTAAAAGTAAAATCCACATGATAGGTTAGCCGTCCCCACACACTGCTACCCAGGCGCTGCATCATCGGCTGCCCACTGCTTCACTTGGTGAATGGGTTCAATGCAGAGAAAGAATTTCACACTGTTCACACTATGTGCTGTGCTGTGTTCACACGTAAGTATAAGGGGCCACTTAACTTTAATGCCAGGAGCTGAGGTTTGCCCAATGTATACACCACATCCACATGAAGTAAAAGAAAACATGAAAGCACTGTCTGTGGAAGACAGGGGCCAGCATGGGCACTCTGACTGGAAAGCAGCTACGCATACCAGCCCCATATGCAGCAAGCTGTCTACCAGAGGCAGCATTGACTTTTCCAGCAATTTGTGCTACAATAGCTTTTCTGTGAGATTGGACCTCAGACATTTAACCTTCACAATTTGGCCAGTCTCAAACCCTCCCGGATGCTCACCAATGACCATTCTTTCTGCTTCCAACACACAAACTTCAAGAACTGAATGTTCACTTGCTGCATCATTTGACAGGTGCTATTGTAAAGAGGTAATCAACGTCATCATGTCACCTGTCAATAGTTTTAATGTTATGGCTAATTGTGTATGTGGGACAGTACCGATACAAACTTGCACACAAAAAGCAATAGGAGAAGCATAAGAGAGCAAACCGGGCGATACACCAGATTTTAATACTTCAGAATTCAGACTAAGCTCAAAATATACACACACTCATTCCGTAGGCACATTCTAACAGGAAATGTCTCTAATGGATAGACAATTCAAATCGTTTGGTAGGAGATGAGAGTGACAGAGTGTGTGTTGAAGGTTTTGAAATCTTGTAGAAATACCTCTTTTTGTGAGAGGGAGCAGGCCTCCTTGCCGATTGTCTGCAGTGCAACATGGAGCTGTCCTTCTAAAATGAGCTGCTTGTTGTCCTCTACCACGTAGGCCTGCAATTAAAGAAGCACAGGACATATGAAGAAAAATCACCTCATACACTTAAAGTATGAGGACTCTTAAACTCTTTTACCATACAGGATATTAGCACCACAAATTTAGCAAACAACAAAATGTACCTGCAAAACAGTGGCACCATCGTTAATAAGCCATAACAATCAAATTGGCAGAAACTATACAGAAAGGAGGATAAAAATAAAAAGAAAACTGGGCTAACATCTATTCAACCACGTGTTTATGAAATTATTATATATTAGTTGATAAATGAGTGTTAACATCGGATAATTTTACTTGTCATACTGCTCACCCCTAGTTATGACTCTGTGTCAGCTGCGACAGCAGAGGCAATGAAGGAACAGAAGTCTTTGGTACTTCTGTATAATTTTGGATTCACCTGACAAATAACAGTGAATCCAAAATTATACAGAAGTACCAAAGATATGGGAGATGGGGGCCTAGCAAACGATTATAAATCACTTAAGTGTAAAGGGAGAAAACTGCTTCACCTTCCAGAGCACAATGATGTCGAGCTCCACTTCACTGCATTTCCGCACGATATTGGTCATGTTGTCGTCCGTGTTGCCTGCTGGTGTGAGGCTCTGCCTCCTCATCAGGCCTCCGCCGGTGGACACCCCCCCTTTTCTGGACTCAGAAGGCAGACCTCTCCGGAAGAAGAAGTCTGCACAAGGAGTCGTAGAACTGACAATCTAGAGAGAGATGAAAAATTTAACAAGAACGGAAAAGAAAAGGGGAAAACGATTTCTTTTTAACAGTGACACAGTTCCTTAAAGTTGTTAAAAACACTTTATGTAAACTCAATTAAGTTTTCATGACAATAGCAATTCTGTGCATGAAGCAAAACGTCTGAGGCTAAAGCCATCAATGAGTTTTGGTAAAAACCATGAACAGTGTCACAATATACCTGTTCGTTGCCGAGGTTTAAATCAGCAAATGTGTACTTCTCCAGTGCGCCTGAGGTAGCTGTGAAAACACAGTATTATATATAGAAAGGTGAATTCAAAAAAAGACCCCACACAGAAAAGCACCATTATTCTTATGAAGAAAATTATAAACTTTCAGACAGAGAAATTGTTTTAAAAACAGACCTAAGAGCACTGGGACAGATTTCAGCACTCCCTGGTGTGACCACGACAATCATTTTTCTATCTTGTTTGTTATAAAAATAAATATGCATTTCTACGCACCTCCAGAATTTGTTATACTGGTCATTCTGGAAGCTGTACATCGCTCCCACAATATACTGTTACACTACATTAATGCTATACTGTCCCTTTATTTTGTTAGCTTGTACTCCTAATACTGTTGCGGCATGGTTCGTGAAGAAACGTCTTAACAGACTATCCACGTTTGAATAAAGTAACTGCTTGGTGTGCAGAAAGAGTGCATTTACTAATTATGTCCCACTGTCTTCTGTATCAATGTTGCTGGAACAAAAAGGGTATTTTGTCAAGAAAATTAACAAAAATAAAAGTTATCACATTCTATGCAAACGCAAAAAGATTTCATTCCAATAACCTATGGGCCACGTTTAGTGGTTCATTCATCGGACATCAATCAGCCACAATATTAAAACCATTGCCAGGTGAAGGGAGTAACTTTGATTACTTCATTACAATGGTACTAATCAAGGGGAGGGATATTTTAGGAAGTAAGTGAACAATCAGTTTTTGAAGTTGATGTGTCAGAAGCAGAAATAAATGAGCAAGGCAACCGGGTCAGAGTATCTCCGATCCAGCAAGTCTCGTGGGCTGTTTCTGGAATGCAGTGGTTACTACCTACCCTAGGTGGTCCAAAGAAGGACAAGCAGTGAACTGACAGTCACAGGAGCTCGAGGCTCACTGATGAGCAAAGGGAATGCAGGTTAGCCCGCCTGGTCTGATCCCACAGAAAAGCTACTGTTGCACAAATCACTTTGAGAAATGGGATGCAGACTATGGAGGAAGTGTCAGAACACACAGTGCATGCTGTGTACAGAGATGTGTAGGTGCAGACTGGACAGAGAGCCCATGCTGACCCCTATCTGCTGCTGAAGGCGCCTACAATGGCCAAGTGAACATCAAAACTGTGGGATGTGTTGGACAAAGCAGTCTGATCCAGAAGAAGCCCTTCTTTCCAATTTATAGGACTTAAAGGACCTGCTGCTAATGTTTTGGTGCCCGATACCACAGAATATCATCAAAGGTCTTGTGATGTGCCTTAAATGGTCAGAGATGTCCTGGCGGCACAAGCAGTAGCTACATAGTATTAGGCAGGTGGTTTTGATGTTACAGCTTTAATGTCAAGGACACATATATTATTGACAAATTGTTGTTGGAACAAAACTAGATTTTAATATTAAAAGTGTATGTATGTTTTATTTAACCATAAGCAAAAGCAGTGTGCAAACTGCTATTCTTCTTAATGACTGGCAGCTTAGTGCTACTGCATTTTAAATACGGTGAGCTAAATTGTAGGAAGTTACAACAGGCACTGATTAACTGATGACTATGATTAATGATCATCAATCTTTTTTTATTTAATCGCAAGCAGAGTACTGTAATTGGAAATAGATTAACTGCTATGAACTGATATGACAAGGCAAGTGTGTGGGCTCCAACATGCTATCTATGAAGAACAGCAATTTGATGACAGCCAAATTTGATGAAGTGTAATTATTGTTTATTGAACGCATTGTGTCTGTGCGTCTGTCACCTTCCTGTGTTCTGCATCGGGTTGCCCTGAAGCACAGCTTCCCCCTCTCTCTGCTGGCCAACTTGGAGTCTGCAAAATAAACAGCATAAAAAGATAAAAGTCAAAGCTTTCCACTTCTCCCTTCTTTTTGCTGCCTCTAAGCTCTTTTCTAAGATACCTGCATTATCTTTGACTTGATCGTCTAGCTGTATGTAGGTTTAGAGTCCTATAGAATTCTAAAAGTTCCCTTAGAAAATATTTTTGTACTAAAGATCAAAAGCATCCATGGTGCAACATGCACAGACACATACACACAGACACACACACACACACAGACACACACACACACAGACAGCCGGTAATTCTGTGAATACATTATTCCACTCAAGGTCAGAGATCTAGAGATATCCCCTTCAAAGCACAGTTTTAATATGAACTGCAGGACTTGAACTGAGCAGATTATTTGTGTTTTCACACTCCTACCCATTTCTCAAGACACTATTGGTAAATGTTTTAGAAGATGCCAAGTTTAAATAAGCTAAATGAAAAAATCTGAAATGTTTGTTTTGATATGAAATGTCTTGTGTCTTGTGATGAACTGATGGCTCTGTGACAATAAGCAGGTAGGAATTTCTCTGTAATGCAATATTATTACAATGTTTGAGCTACAACAGAATACTAAGGCATTTTTTGAATAACTGGAATTGAGACCAGTGGTCTACGTGATTTGTGGGTTTACACTATAAACAGTAAGTATAAGAATTTGCTTCCACACCCTCAACATGCACAAAATGAGAAGCATATACTCCCTTATGCATCTATAATTTCCTTTCTATATACTCCTTATTTGAAAATCAAAGACACATAAGGAAAGGTAGGCTCTAGCTTGAACAAAACAGAAATGTGACTCTTCACAGAACTGGGGGAAAAAAACAAACAACCCCAAAATGAATGGTCTCCAAATATCTAAATTCACCCGAGAAGGTAAAACATGATTTACCTTTAATTTAAGTTAAATTACATTTTTCATAGAGGATTTTTACTGGCAGGTGATATAGCAATGATGCACTTTGTCAAGACACACAAGATAAGCAGGGCTTATCATGATAACTTCATTAGAATCGTATTATAATTTTTTTATTTAATGTTCTTTATGAATCAGTTTCAGGATTACTTGATTAACAAAAATAATCAATGGTTTACTTGATTACTAATCAGAATCAGGAGACTTAACTGATCCTGAAAGAAATTTCTCTAGATAATCTATAATGACAGCACTACTGTACTGGTATTTGATGAGTAGGCTTAATCTTTATTCCTTTAGACTGCGGGGTGATCACAATACTATATGCAAATTAATCTTCACATGCATACAGACCTTTTCTCAGAAAAAGTTAATATACAGATCCAATATGTGGATATAAATGTTGCAGAATAAACAGTCTACCATGCCATCGAGAATCAGAATGTAGATGTCCACTATGATATTAAAGTTCAACATAAAAACTTTTTTAATCATTTTAATGTGGCAGTGTGGCAGGCGTATGACTGCACGTTCTCTCAGGAATTTAGTACATTATAAATATACTAAATTAAAAAATTCCATTTGCAGTAAAAATGGGTATTGCTGTTTTAATAATGAGGAGTGTGTTGCTATGTGCTTACTAAGCTAGTCTAGCTAACAGCTAGTCACACACTGCGACAGAATATGACAGGCTGTGTTTTTTTTTAAGCTACTAAATAAACTGCAAATTATTCCTTCAAAACAAATCTCTGTGTGTGAAGTAGACAAAAACATTTAACCACAATCAGATCATTCCTAATTGTAACAGGAAAAACAGAAGAAAAAGATAGCGCATTTATGAACACAAGCTCAACATCAGTAATTATTTCAAAATATAGAAAAAAAAATTATGTTTTATTCCCAATAAGTTGTTTTGTTTGAGTTTATATCCATGCATTAGTATGTGCGCACTCACTAGAGCAAGCAAGGTACATGCCATCATTCCTGATTACACAATGACTTAGCAGTGAGTGTGTGTGTGTGTGTGTGTGTGTGTGTGTACACACGTGTCTGCCAACCTTGAAGAGTGTGTGTGTGTTAGAAAAGGTGGGCAGTGTGTAAGAGTACTTACACCTGTCAGCAACTTTCAATACAAACTCTATACGAGCACCCCCACTATTGTTGAGTCATCACAAACACAATGTGACCCAATAATCCTTTTACTTTAATAACCAAGTGTCACCACACATTGTGTGTCCGTGCATGCACATACAGTCCTGTGCAAGTGTCTTAGTCACCTATGAAAATTAACATTTAAAGCTATTTTTCTGAGCTTGTAATAATGTGTCTTTCTGGTAGGGAAGTTAACTTTAGAATAAAATACAAACAAACAAGAAGGCAGTAAAATGATCAAGATTTGTTTTGTTGGTTTACAAAGAGAACAAAAAGAGCTGTAAGGAGAAGACAGGTTCCAGATTTACATTTATAGCATTTAACAGACACTTTTATCCAAAGCGACTTCCATTCCCGAACTACAGGGGACAGTCTCCCTGGAGCAACTTGGGGTTAAGGGTCTTGCTCAGGAACCCAGTGGTGGTTTGCTGAAG
>JBBPCY010059677.1:0-12562 GCA_037974405.1 Brachyalestes nurse
TACTATCCGACATTAGATCAGTTGCAGGTTCACTCATCTCTCTGTTCTGTCTGACTACAAGAAGTCAAACATTTTGCGCGGACGTTTCTCCTCTGCTGATCTCGCGGTGATTTTGGCGAATTTGTATGAAGAAAAAAAAAATCACTTCATTTCGGGTTAAAAATACATTGTAACGCACGTTACTGACATTTGTTCTGAGTAAAATATTACCAGTGTTTTTTCTGTAATGCCTTATACATTACAGTAATTCGTTACTTTTGTAACGTGTTACTCCCAAAACTGTTCACTAGTGACCTGTCCAACGTGTTTGCCCAACTTGCAGCCTGTGATTGTTGGGATAAACACTCTGTTCAAACACACACACACACACACACACACACACACACAGACAGACACATACACTCTATTCAACACATGCACACACACAAACTGCATTACGGGAGAACTTGAGAACTTGACTAAAGATCAGATACTTTAATGATTGTATATTTTATTAATCTTATAACTAAACATGATCAATAAAGATTATTGTGTGTAACATAACACAGACACTCGCTGCTCACCTTTACATAACACTCTGTGAGTCACACGCGCACACACACACACACACACACACACACAGTGAGTCACAAACACCCAGCATTAGCTTGACTCATCTGCCTGCGTCTGTGCTGCAACACACAAACACACAGACACACACACGACAGCCTGCCACCATTCACCCACAAACTCTACAAACACACACCTGCCCGGCAAAGCAGTCACACGTCAGAACACACACACACACACACACACGCAGTAACTGCACACAGTGATGATACACAACCATGCTGTAAAGCTGGTTTTTTATTCGAATATTCTGTTCTACCTTAAACAGAGCGGATAAAACTGACCTGTGATGCACATTCACTGTGCAGCAGTTTAGCCCTGCCCATTCAGCCTACAGCAGTTAAGACTCACACACTCAGTCTACAAAAGTTTACCCCCGCCCATTCAGCCGACAGCAGTTTAGCCCCACCCATTTTGTCTACAGTAGTTAAGCCCTGTCCATTCAGCCCACAGCAGTTTAGCCCCACCCATTCAGCCTATAGCAGTTTAGCCCCACCCATTCAGTCATTATAATTTAGCCTCGCCCATTCAGCACACAGCAGTTTAGCGCCGTCCATTCAATCTACAGCAGTTTAGCCCCGCCCATTTAGCCTAAAGCAGTTTAGCTCCGTCTACTTCACACCTGAGGCTGCAGAATGTAAAAGCTGCACTGGTTCAGGCGGAACCAACATTCAAATAAGCTGCTGCTGATTAGGAAGCAAATTGCATTCCAGCATCTCATGCCTCAAACCGTATGTGTGTGTGTTAGCATGAGGCTAATCGTTAATGATATTAGCAGGCTATCTGTCAGCTCTTTTTATTTAAAGGTCCACTGAGAGACAATCTGGACTTGGAGGCCAAAGTCTCTCACACACACACACACACACACACAACAAAAAAATACATGCTTATTGCAAAATGTTTTACAAAAATGTTACTATTATAAAACATTTTTTCCATTCATGGATGCATGCAATACACCAATTATATTATTGTATTACAATCATAACGTGTAACAGGAAAATAAAAGTTGCTAATAATTATAAAACAATTTCATACAATACTAACAATATCAAAAACAGATTTACTGTTCCTCTTATTACTGTTAAAACTACTATGAACACTAATAATAATAATAATAGTAATAATAATATCCACTCTCCCCGACCCCCCTCGACCCCTGTTTACCTTGTTCTTTTATCTGCCGGATCTGTTTCACAGTCTCTTTCAGGATTGCACATTTATCAGGCTTAACATTGAAGTTGTCGATGTCGTTGAAGTTGGCGAAGATCAGCTCGGCAAGCTCCTCTATGTATTTATTCTCATGCTCCCGGTTCCGTTTCTCGGTGCTCCGCTTGGGGCTGTGGAGACAAAACACATGACCCGGGTGTCAGAAGTGTGTGTGTGAACAAAAACAACAAGTGTGTAAATAAAACAGCTGGGGCTGATCTTTAGCTGTTCACTCTGAGGCACATACAGAAATATTCCCCCACATCTTTATTACACTCTCAGTCCAGCGTGTTAAAGGGAAACTCACTGAGCCTGAACTGTTCACTGTGGAGGTAAATGGAACTAGATGTCTGACTCTAAAATCTCCTCACAGAAATTATTTCATCAAATGGTTCTGTTGTTCTGCCAGAGTTCTGAGATGATTTTGGTCCTAAAACTAAACCCACTGGGGGGCGATAGAGAATAAAATGGCTGGATTTGTGTTGTATACTTCTGGTTCCATTCACGTCAACTGGAAAGAAATCAGAGTCTCTGAAATGAAAGGTTTCACACCAAACACACTCTGAATTGCTCTGAGTAATGGAGGAATTTTGCAAAAATCAATCAGTGTTGTCCTTAAACAGCACCTAAAAAGTAAATCCACTGCCCTGGTCCACTACTGAAGAGGCTTCACGTGCTTGAACTCTGAACCCGACATACTCTAAATATCTTTAGTGTGCCACCAGTTATTAACCCTTGAGCGTATAGCGCTACATTGTTGCGCCACCTGACTTAATAATAATAATAGGTTACATTTATATAGGCATGGTGGAAGAGAAATATTCATTGAAAAGAAATGTCTTCAAATCATGTTTGAAAGATGAGATAGAGGGTTTGTGGAAGAGAGTTCCATAGTTTGGGACTTCTTTCCATTAATGAGTCCCGTCACTCCGGTGTGATCTGGAAGGTTAAACACTGAAGATTCTAACACTTCTAACTGATGAACACTGCAGGTTAATGGAGATTCAGAATTACAGCCGATACACCGTCACCTTTACACTCAGAGTTTATATTTGTACTGTTATACTAATAGTCCATCAGGAACTAAACCACACTAAACTCACCCTCAGTCTCAGACGCTCTCTCTCTCTTTCTCTCTCTCTCTCTCTCTCACACACACACACACACAACAGCTGGCGCACCAACTGACGAATGCAGAAACACACACACGACCAACAAACACACTCACAGTTTGACGCTGTAAAACAAATCTATACATTTTACACTGAACCGCCTAAACACCAGCAGTCGACCCTGCAAAGCTACTGTTTTGGTTCCAGCCCTTATAAACCGTCTTTATCCAGAATTTATCTTCTCCCTTATTCACTCATCACTACTGTGGCACTGTAACCATAGCAACCACAGCTCGTACTGTTGCACAACAAACGTGATCATCCTGTCGAACGAGTCACGAGGGAAAGTCAAACAACTCACAGAAGCATTGTCTCACTAATGAGATGTTTCAAAAATTTACATCTTTGTTAAAAAAAAAAAAAAGAAAAGGTAAATTTACAACGAGCCATCAGATGGTCAAAGAGCTATCAGACGGTCCCTACCTGTATCAACACCGGAAACTTTGCAGTCAACACAAACAACACACAACAACTCTCCTACCTGGGGCCCAGCAGGTCTGAGGAACACTCCTTGCGTTTCTGAGACTCGACCCTGGCCGGGTCTGACGAGTTTTCCCCTACTCCACTCATTTTCAACACATATCAGCACCTGCAAAGAAAACACACACACACAGGTTAGAAATTGGAGGTCAGATACACTGGATGCTGAGAGGAGACATCTGAGTGACACTTGTCCTCTCCAACAGCCTGCACAGAGTTAAAACTGCAAACACTGTAAACACTGATGGAACCGAACGGCCTCTCTAGAACTTCACAGACACACACACTAAGAGGAGCAGCTCCACATTAAACATCTATTTGAGAAGATTAGATGAGCATCAGCAGCTCCAGCAGATCAAAAACATTAACTGTGAAACATTGAGATAAACTTCCAGCGGTCGAGCTGATTCCCCACAAAGTCCCCACTCATTCTGGTGAACGTTCTTCTGAAAAACAGAGGAAACTAGTCCAGATCACGGTCCTCCAGTGGACAGGCTTCTCCTCCACATCATGGACCAGCTTCTCCTCTACCACATGGTGCGGTATCAGTATTTAAACTGCAGTATTTGAGGTGGAACATTTGTATAAATCGGAATGTCAGTATTTAAGGTGGAACTTCAGTATTTAAGGTGGTCAGAAACAGAGTTCGCTGAGTGGTGGACACACTTGATTTTGATGTGCAGATCTGAACATTTTTCTGGTCTGAAAAGAGGTTAACAGTTGTGGACTAATAAAGCACTGATGTACGTCTCTCTGGATAAGTGCGTCTGCTAAATGCCGTAAACCTAAACGTTAAAGGTCACATTCTGAGGTCACAGGCGGGTGCTGAAGTGGGTTTGATGCTGGAGGCAGAAACAGAGTTGAGGAAGCGGAGAAAGGAAAAAATAGAGCAAAGAAAAAAATATATGATTCAATTATAATCTACAGACTAGGACTGATCCCGAGAGAAAGCGAGAGAGTGCACAGAGAGAGAGAGAGCATAGAGAGAGAGAGCACAGAGAGAGAGAGAGAGAGAGAGCGCAGAGAGAGAGAGAGAGAGAGAGAGAGCATAGAGAGAGAGAGAGCACAGAGAGAGAGAGAGAGAGAGCGCAGAGAGAGCGCACAGAGAGAGAGGAGAGAGCCCAGAGAGAGAGAGCGCAGAGAGAGAGAGCACAGAGAGAGAGAGAGAGCACAGAGAGAGAGAGAGAGCACAGAGAGAGAGAGAGAGCACAGAGAGAGATTGAGTGAGAGAGAGATTGAGTGAGAGAGAGAGATTATGTTGAGCGTGCAGGTTTTTATTTAACATGCCTCTACAAATATGGACACACTCAGCAATATCCCCACACACACACACACACACAGAGCTGGCACCGTTTCACATTCCTTTACACTCATTCAAACCCACACAGAGATTTAACACACACCGCTCACACACACACACACACACACACACAGGAAATGACATCACTTCTCCCCTGGCCCAAGAGAAATGACTGATTATTAATAATTCAGGGAGAAAAGCCCTTTAATAACCCTGCGGGGGGCAGAACATACTCAAAAGATGGGGGGAAAAGGACAAGAGAAGAGAAGAGAAAGAGGAAGGAGAAGAAAAGTGAAAGAGAGAGGGAGATGATGCATATTACACAGGAAGTTTGTTTTTTATATCATATTTCAATTCCTTACCATTCATAGCAGAAACTGATTCTTGTTTTCTTTGGGAACTATTTTGCCTCCTGAGATGTACTAGTTGTACTAGTTTTTGGTTTTGGTCCTAAAACAAAAGCCATTCATGGTTGAGGAATACAGGCAGGGTATGTATTACTCAACCATGAATGGCTTTCGTTTTAGGACCAAAAGCTTCTCAAAACTAGAACAACATCTCAGGCGTCAGGCAGCGCAACTGTAACTATTTAGTGGAATTACTTTCTGTGAGCAGCTTTTAGAGGCAGACGTCTGGTTCCATTCACCTCCACTGTGAAAAGTTCTGACTCAGGGAGGATCTTCTGAACCTGCCCTGTTTACCTTAAATATTGAATTCTGGGGTGAATGTAAAAAACGTGGTGATATAAAAAAGTTTCCGTTTTAAGGTCTCCAGTATTTAATGTAATTTTGGTGTAACAGCAAGTCTGCATGACTCTCTGCCCTGAGCTTTATCTGCAGAGTGTGAGCTAAGTAGGTGGAGACACAACATGGGCCACACACACACACACACACACACACACATTACGTAAGGCAGTGCAGCCTGGTTGTGGGCAGGCAGTGGAGAGAGAGCCAGAGCGAATGGAGTGCGCGCGTGTGTGTGCGTGCGTGAGTCGCTATCGGATCCCTGCTGGATTGCAGTGTCCTACTTTGACCAAATGACAGAGAGGGAAATGAAAGCAGCGCTGAAAGGAGAGCAGCGTCCACCAGTCAGTCACAACCACAGAAACACAGCAGGAAACACTGTAGCGATTACAGCCACTCAGATCAATCTGCGCCAGGCCATCGGTAAAACAAGTTTGGTGACAAATCAACACCCACCCAACCCCAACCCCCCACCACCACCTAATTCTAGTCGATCAGCCGAGATGATTTTCGTTATGCGAAGTTCTGCTATTTTAGCTTCAGCGCTGAAAAATACTGCAAGTCTACACCCCACCGATTAGCCTCACCTTCAACCGTGCTGTAAAGCTGGTTTCCATTAGAATATTCTGTTCCACCTTAAAGAGCTCAGATTAAACGGACCTGTGATGCACATTAGCATACAGCAGATTAGCTCCACCCATTCAGGATACAGTAATTAGCCCCACCAATTCAGCATACACCAATTTATCCCCACCCATTCAGTCTACAGCAATTTAGCCCCATCCATTCAGTCTATAGAAGTTTAGTTCATCTCATTTAGCCTACAACAGTTTAGCTTTACCTATTCAATCTACATCAGCTTAGTTCCTCCCATTCATTATAAGAAATGTTTCAGCACGGACTGCTTTCTAAATGAGGAGCAGGACAGGGCAGACAATCAGAACAGAGCTCATTTACATACACCAACGGCGCAGTAAGATAAACAGTGTGTTTAGCTGTGAGGGAAAAAGATTATAAAGGACAGTGGAAAAATTAATGCTTCTGGTTCTGAGAGGATGTTTGGACCCACAACAGCTTCTCTTATTTCCTCACTTTGAAGAGAAATAAAAGAGGTGGTAGGATAAAGGAGCCCGTGGAGTCTCACACCTCCTGAAGGAGCTGAGAGCAGGTTCTCTGCGGTTTCTGGAGGAGAACCGTGTTTCTTTAGCAGAAGGAAACTCTTACAGAGCGATAATTAATTAATAAACTCATACAGAGCATGAATTATTCACACTGGCAGAACATTGGAACCGCAGCCGAGCGCAGAACCCACCCACACAGACCATTAGAACAGAAGGAACCCCCCCCCACACACAAACACACACTTTTTTCCATTTGACTTTCAGGTTGAGTTGTCGGAGTCCTTGTCCGGGTTTGGGTGTCGCCACGGGAGACAGGTCGACTGGGCAGGAGACGGTCAGTCTGGAACCAATCAGAAGTCAGAAACAGCACACCTAACACACTCCACTTTAGGAGGATCCTCATCAAGACCGCAGGGTTGCGACTGAAATAATTAAAAGTCCCTTCTAACCTTTCTAACCTGTGCAGAGCTAAACTGCTGTAGCAAGAATAAGAAGGTAAGAAATATTTAAATGTGTTGGTTTTGTGACCTCACAAAAACTGGGCTGTTTTGTAGTTTATTTTTCTGACTGTCTGCATGGGGCGAGTAAATGTACCATTTGGAACAATATTTACAGACCAAGTCTTTTTAATTCCAGAAAAGTGTTGATATGGGCCCTTTAATATACGGAAAGGAATCACAATCACAATACATAACAGTAAAATCAGAGTAATGGTATTTTGTTCATACCATAAAGCTCTAGATTAAATTTCTCTATGGAACCTCAGGGAGCTCTGTGAAGGTGAAGGGGGGACGTGAGGCTGGAAGTCGGGTCAGAACCACAGGTCAGCATTAATTCGGGGGTGTGTTTATTTCTGCATTGGAACACACACTCCCCCTCAGGTCACCCCGTAATGAAGACAGCCAGCACTCCTCCAGCGGGGGGGGGGACGCAGATCTCACAACAAACATGAAGACGATAAACCTGAGAAAACCAGAGGAACGCAGGAGAACAGCAGGACATTCTCCACTCTGGTCCCGTGCTCGTCTTTTCTACTCACAGTTTCTGCCGACTTTCACTTCCCTCTCCAGAGTCAAATGACCCCTTGCACCCGGACTCAGAGAAAACATCTTCAGCAGAACTCGGCCTTCAGCAGAACAGAGTTTCAGGAGAAACCAGCCTTCAGAAGACCCAAGGTTCAACAGACCCCGGCCTCCAGCAGAACCCGGTCTTCAGGAGAACCCGGCTTGGGAACACTGGCAGAGCTGCATGATATATCGTGGTAATAATTATCGTGATATCTGTCTCTGCAATACTGATCCAACAAAAGGCTGCAATATGCAGTGTTTCTGACAGGGTGACCAATCGCAGCTCCAGGTGAGTTACTGGGTGTTCTGATGAATCGAGGTCTTCATGTAATCCAGCAATAGTCTCATTATTTTAATGCTCCAAGAAGCAGAAGAACAATATTAAAATCTATATTTTGTTCTATTCAGGTTTTATTGTTATGGAATAATCTTTATGAACATAAAACCAGTCAGAATACTGGAAAATGAGAATGTTCTGCAGTGGTTAAGCGTCGGCAGTTGTTTCCAGTCTGCTGAGCCGTCACTGATTTAGAGCTCATGGAGCAACAACTGGACTTTAGCATGTACGCTAACTCTGCAGCGTGGGTTACACAAGGCCGAGCGGCGAGAAAATCAATATTTCATGGAGAGATCTGTGTTCTTAACCTGCAGACCCAGACAGAGCGCAGAAACACTGCAACGCTGACAAGGAGCAGCTGGACCTTCACTGAACATCTAATTTTAGTCTCTGTCTCTCGTACGGATGTGACGAGAACAGCAATCAGACAGGAGAAACACACACACAGCAGTTCTGAGAACAGTCCCGTCACCACAGACCAGCTGGAACAACAGACACATATGTCACATAACACAGTAAATATAGTTTATACAGCAGTATAGTGTATGTGTTAATTGTTATTGTGGTATCAGCCTATGCAGTACTGAGACTGCAAAAGGCAGCAATATGCAAATGAGTCTCTAACCAATCACAGTGTTTCTGACACAGCTCCAGGTGAGGTTCTGGGTGTTTTGATTAAGGTCTTCATGTAATCCAACAAACTTCCAATCTTTAATCATAAAAGGTGCATGAACTTGCGGAGCTAAACTGCTGTAGTCAGAAAAAGGAGATTATTTAAATGTGTTGGTTTTGAAACTGATTTGAAACTGATTTAAGCCTTTTTAAATCCAGAAAAGTGATAACATGTAATATTGTGAAAGGAATCACAGTCACAACATGTAGCAATGAAATTGCAAAATTGATATTCTGACTGTATCGTGCAGCTCAGCTACTTGGACAGCTCTCTAAACAGCTGGATGGTTAGATAAACACCTCACTACACAGCTAGGCACGCAGACAGACAGTTAGACAGACCACTAGATAATTGAGGGGATAGAGAGACTGAGACCCTACAAACTACAAACACAGACAGAACACTGGATAGACACAGACAGATAGATAAATAAATAGATAGATAAATACAGCAACAGACAGACAGACAGAATGGCTGGCAAGCAGATGGACGTACTTTACTGGTCCCCATTCGGAATGGAATCTGGACGCAACAGCAAGACATAACACTGACAACATATATTTACACACACTACATAGTTAGTGTGGTACAGTAGAGGCAGTACAGTACAGCCAGTGTGGGAGAGTAAAGGCAGTACAGTAGAGGCAGTGAGGGTCCATACAGACAGCGTGGTACAGTAGAGGCAGTGTGGTACAGTAGAGGCAGTACAGCAGAGGTAGTGTGGGACCGTACAGACAGTGTGGTACAGTAGGGGCAGTTTGATACAGTAGAGGCAGCAAAATAGAGCTAGAGTGGGCCAATAGAGGCAGTTTGGTACAGTAAAGGCAGTATAAAAGCCAGTGAGGAACAGTAGAGCCAGTGTGGGAAAGGCAGTGCAGCAGAGGCAGTGTGGTACAGTAGAGGCAGTACAGCAGAGACAGTGTGGTACAGTGGAGGCAGTTCAGCAGAGACAGTGTGGCACATTAGAGGTAGTACAGCAGAGACAATGTGGTACAGTAAAGGAAGTTCAGCAGAGGCAGTGTGGTACAGCAGAGGCAGTGTGGTACAGTAGAGGCAGTTCAGCAGACAGTGTGGTACCGTAGAGGCAGTGCTGTAGAAGCAGTTCAGCAGAGGCAGTGTGGTACAGTAGAAGCAGCAGTGTAGAGGCAGGAGAGGCAGCAGGGGCCATGTGCAAACAGGCTTTATCCTCTTCCTCATCTGCTGCTAATGACGGATGAGATTTGCTCGGGTAGTTTGTCAGCCGAGTGGCTACAGCGGCCCCTCCCCCACCGCTCCTGCCCTTCCCCCGCAACACACACACACAGCACCAACAGCACTCGAAAATTCCTCCGGCCTCTGACTCTGCTCTGCTTCTGACCAGGATCACAGCCTGCTCTTCAGTCACATGACCCACAGGAACAAAGGCAGAGAGGCAGAAAGAGGCACAGCAGGTGGTGTGTGTGCACCACACACACACACTTGCTGCTTTCTATTCTCACTGGCAACTGTCACACGAAACCCAGGCGGCAGCAGAACAGCAGATATGAAACGATGAGAGAAGCACATGGGCGAGTGAGAACGTAAACAAGCCAGAGAGAGAGAGAGAGAGAGAGAGAGGTTCCTCTTTCAGTCTCGCTCATCAGGAAATGACGTCTGACCTCCCACAAAAACCATGTCAGTTCAGACTCTCGTTGTTTTTCTCAGAGCTACACGCCGTCTTTCCTGGTGCTGCCTGTGGGGTTTCTGAAGCTCATCAGATCGTCACAGTGACGGCCATCAGCCTCGCCAATTCAGATATCAGTCCTCCAGCAGGAGAGCGACCTCCTGCCTCAGACTCCACAGGAGAAGGTCAAGAACACAAACAGAACCTCAGGCTCCAGGACGGTCCTGCTGGTCTTAACCAGGACACTTCAGTCCAAACCAAAAGGAGTGAAAGGTGTGGACTGGGTCAGACAGGACTGCGGTTTGGTCCATTTGCAGTGTAAAATCATTCTTGCTTCAGACATTCAGGTCAAGTGCAAATAAACAACAGGAGAAGAACAATCAGACGTGAAGCAAAGATGAGCCATGGGGATAAGAGGCGCATAGTAAGGTGGAGTCAGCAGGGAGACAATAACAATAACAGTACAGTGGCAACTAACAAACTGTTGTTGATTATTCTTCATTTAAATGGAAAAGGTGCACAGCTAATGACGAGAGCAGGAGAGGAGGACGGGGCACTGGTAATGAGGAAGAGAAAGGTGAAGAGGAGTGGAGGACTTGAAAGGAGGACAGGGGGGCAGGACGACGATGACCAGTACTGGGTGCAGAAAAGGAGAACAAGATGCAGGAGAGGAGGACGGGGTGTAGGAGGACAGTGTGCAGGAGGGGGGGTGCAGGAGAGGAAGGCAGGGTGCACGAGGACGTGGTTCAGTAGAGGAGGGTGGGTGCAGGAGAGGAGGACGGGGTTGGGGGGGGGGGGTTTAGGAGAGGAGGACGGGGTGCAGGAGAGCAGAACAAGGCGCAGGAGAGGAGGACAGGGTGCATGGGGGTTGCGGGATGAGGATGGGTGCAGGTGATGAGGATGGGGTGCAGGTAAGGAGGATGGGGTCACAGGTGTGCCCCACCAAAATCTTTAGTAACGTAACAAAAACAGGAACCTCTGGACCTTCAGGTATGAAACAGCCTTGATGTTTAGGGACAGACCAATTTTCTCTGAGCCGATATTTTTATGATTATCTGTATCAGTATTTGTAATATAATTGTTAATAAAAGTAATTAAAAAATGTGCTACTCTGGATGTGATGCAGCTGACTAACGGGAATCAGACATTTGATCAGACACACAGGTTTTTGCACTACAGTGACTTCTGACCTGCAGGACAGAGTCTTCTGTAAAACTGTGTAGTGCAGATCAGCACCGTTCCCCCACAGCAGGGGCGGTGCCTCTATAATACAGAAAGAGGGACAGAGAGACAGGGGGACAGAGAGACAGAAAGTGGGACAGAGGGACCAGAGAAAAGTCTTCATGTTAATGAGTTTAACTCATGTTGCTTCTGACCTCTTGCTTCAGTGGAGACGTCTCAAGTCATTTCTGCTGCAGAACAACCAGCGAGAACCTTCAGGCATCATCAGCTTCACGATCTGTGGATGAAATAAGACGTGTCAAGAAATCAGTATAAATCAACACATTTACATACTCCACCCATTTAGCCTACTACAGCAGTTTAGCCCCGCCCATCCAGCATACAACAGTTTATCTCCCCTATTCAGCTCATAACAACTTAGCTCCACCCATTCAGCCTACAGCAGTTTAGCTCCACCCATTCAGTCTACACCAGTTTAGCCTTGCCCATTCAGCATTCATACAGTGCCATATTTAAGGCGAGGACACTAAAAGTTTTTATTTCAAACCTTACCACACAGTGACCATCACTTGGAGTGGATTTAGGACACGTTACAGCTTGACATAAAGGTTTCCGAATACATTTACATTACATTAAACGCATTTAGCAGAGGTTTCCGAATACAAAACTTAGACTCAAATACAAACAAATGCTTGAACATTATAATTACTCAAATAGTTTGTTTACTGCCCCATCCATACAGTCCATATATGGAAAATTAACTACAAGACAGCCTATTTTCAAATCACAGTTTTTGTGACATCACAAAACCAACACGTTTCAGCATTTCTCCTTATTCGCTCTATAGCAGTTTAGCTCCGCCCATTCATGCACCATTCACAAACACCATTAACAGATAATAATTAGACTTTTGCTGGATTACAAGTAGGGCTGAGCAATTAATCGAATTTGTATCGAAATCGCAATGTGAATATGCGCAATTTCTAAATCGCCTTACAGCAAGATTTTTTCTGCGCTCCCGACTTTA
>JBBPCY010059698.1:0-12559 GCA_037974405.1 Brachyalestes nurse
TCTCTCCCTCTCTCTCTCTCTCTCTCTCTCTCTCTCTCTCTCTCTCTCTCTCTCGCTCTCTCTTTGTCGCTCTGCCTCTCTCTCTTTAGCTTCCTCCTCGCAAAAGTCCCGCCCACGTCACACACACAAATACACACACACCCACGAGTAACGGTGCAGGAATGGTGTGGCAACCCCTCCACACACTTTCACAACACAGCACTCACAACATTAAAGAACCAACCCCCTGCATTTCTCTCACTATCACAATTACTGTTATTATCACTACTGTTATTATCATTCTTATTATCACTACTTTATTACTACTGTTTTAATGATTACTTTTACTACTATTTTATTTTACTATTAATACAATAGCTGTCACTACTTTAGTATGATCACTTCTGTCACTATCACTACTGTTATCACTAATGTTGTTATCACTACTGTTATCACTACTTTCCTTATTATCACTACTACTATTGTTATTATTATTATCACTACTGTTATTATCCCTGCTGTTATTATTATCACCCCAGTTATTACTATCATTATCACTAGTGTTATTAACACTACTGTTGTTATTATTATCACTACTGTTATTATTATCACTACTTTTTCCATTTTTTTCTTTTCACTTTTAATGGTGGAAATAGCTGCACTATTTAAGATGGAATGGAAAACAGACACAATACTGAAAAACTTCTACATTCCAGGGACCGTTTCAAATTCAAAATGTTCTGTTCCACCTTAAGCAGTGAAGCTGTTACAATTTGGCAACTTTAAAGGAGAACATAAATAAAGGGAATACATCAATAAAGTAATAAATCAGTGTAAATAATAAATACTGAAGGTATATTAGCCTTTTTATTTAAAAAAAATTGTGGTACTGATTGTGAAGGACAGGCTTAATTACACTGAATTGCTATGGAAATTGGATTCAGGTATTTTAATATTTTATTTTTCTAAACCGCGCTGCAGATTATTTATCCAGGTAATCTGATTTAGCAGCTTCAGTCAAACACACCTTCAGACCGCAGAGTCCATCTTTAAAGTGTAATAAATAAAAAAAACAAGTGATGAAGAGTATTTGATGGCAAGGGGTATAATATAATATAACATAATATAATATAATATAATATAATATAATATAATATTATATTATATAATAGTATTAGATAATTAGATAATAGTAGTAGAATGCTGTCAAATTGGCGGCATGGCAGGATGTGGGTATAAAGCATTTTATATAACGTTTGTTTTGGTTGTATTTTTATAATCTAATGGTTTTATAAAAACAATTAAAGAAAAATGAACTAGTGAAGAGTAGTGCGTACGCACCACGACAACCGCTCGAGGCTCCGCCCCTATAGGGGTCGCGATCTGCGCAGCGCTGCGCAGCTTTGACGCTCCTGAGATTCGGTGCTGCTGGACTGCGTCGCAGCGGCCGGCGAATTTCTCCTCCGGAGCGCGTGAGAGAGTGTGTGTGTGAGAGAGTGTGTGGGTGTGTGAGAGAGGGTGTGGGTGTGGGGGGTGAGTGTGTGTAGGTGTCTCTGATCCACAGATCGGTTTATTTCATGGAGAAATGAGCGTTTGACGTAGCGCGAGGGCTGAGCGTGGACTGCCAACTGCGCACCCGTCTGCGACCTGAGCAAACATCGGAAACCTCAGCAGGTAAACAACACAGCAAACAACCCAGTAAACAACTCGGTAAACAACCCGGCAAACACCTGTTTACCCAGCCGAGCCGAGCCGCGGTCCGCTGAGCCCCGGACCCGCAGAGTCAGAGCGGAACCCCCGTCAGCTAGTTAGCTGTTAGCACAGCGCGAGGATTAGCCTGGGACATCTAAACATCCGAATATCTGAACGTCTGAATATGTCAACATCTAAACATCTCAACATCGAATGTCTGAATCTGAATGTCTAAACATATGAACATCTAAGCATCCGAATAGTTAAACATCTAAACATTTCACCCTCTGAACATCTCAATATCTGAACATCTAAACATCTGCACCTGAGAAGCTCCTTACATACACCACACAACCGTATGGTCATCTCCTGATCTGCAGCTTCACTGTCCGCCTCTTCCGATCAGTCATCCTTACATCACACTACTGATGACCACGCTGGACGACCATCCCACTACTGACCGTCCCTGTGTTGCACTACTCACTGTACCTGTGTCATACTGATAACTGTTCCTGCACTACTGTCTGCACCTGTGTCACATTATCTGTCACATCACTGACTATTCCTGTGTTGAACTGTTGTCTGTACCTGTGTCACTCCACTGTCTGTATCTGTGTTGCACCGCTGACTGATCCTGTGTTGCACTACTCACTGATCCTGTGCCGCACCTCCGACTGTACCTGCAATGTCTGTACCTGTGTCGCACTACTGACTGTTCTTCTGTCGCACTACTGACTGTTCTTCTGTCGCACTACTGACTGTTCTTCTGTAGCACTATTGACTGTTCTTCTGTCGCACTTCTGACTGTTCCTCTGTCTCACTACTAACTGTTCCTGTGTGTGTGTGAACAGTAGGATTATGTGTTTGTAAGTCTGTAATCCACTGCAGCAATGAGATTAAACTCTGTGTGGAAATGCTGTGTTTCAGCTTTTCTGTTCATGATACAAATACACAGTCAAACTGTCAACACAGGACACACAAACAAACTCCTGGGCTCAGACAGACCTTCAGGAGAGGAGACATGAGGAGAGAACAGGAGAAAAGAGGGCAGGAGAGGAATTCTGTTTTATTAAGGACACAGTAATGACTGGAATCAGGAGAAATTCGTTTTATTAGAATAAGTTCCTGCCTGAGGTTTTAAAAAGGTGTGTTTCTTTCTCTCTATATTCTCTTCACAGCCAGCCGAGTGTGTGTATGTGTGTGTGTCCGTGCAGAGGAGCGGCCCAGGTGTGCAGCTCAGAACTGGGAGAACAGGTAGGCAGATATCACAGCCAGTCAAAAAGACAGATTTTTATCTGTAAATACACCTCTGACCCCAGTCTCACTCCACACACCACAACTCATTTGCTGTGTGTGTGTCAGGGGGAGTTTTGTGGGTGTTACTGACAGATTTACCTACAACATTTTCTCACACACACATCAAATAAGTGGTGGCATGTAACCTCAAGCAGGGCTGCACTATATATCGGTCTCTGCAATACGTATATCACAGAAGGCTGCAATATGCAAATAAGCCTCTAACCAGTCACAGTGTTTCTGACAGGGTGACCAATCACAGCTCCAGGTGAGTTATTGGGTTTTCATGAAATCCAACAAAAGTCTATAACTGTCAGAGGTGCTGGTGAAACGGTGCATGAATGGCCAAAGCTTAGAATGTGTTGGTTTTTGACATCACAAAAACTGATTTGAAAATGAGCTGTTTTGTAGCTTATTATTCATGTATGGACTGCATGGAGGGTGGAGTATACGTAGGATTTGAAATAATATTTACAGATGGAATCACAATATATTATGATCCCAGTATGTAGCAGTTAAATCTGAATACTGATATTTTGTTCGTATCGTGCAGACTGGTCAACCAGGTCTGGCTGGTCAGCCAGCTTGGCTGCTTTCTTCATACTAGACTGTTCATGCAAGTGGATCAATTTGGACACGCTGATCATGCTAGCAGATCCAGTCACTGGCTCATGATGTTCGTGCTGGTAGAACATCTTTATTATCAAGTTCAAACAGAAACACAGAAACCTCTCTCTCTCTCTCTCTCTCTCTCTCTCTCTGTGAATAGGTGTGGCCCGGCCGCAGTGTGGCTGAGCGGCTGTTGGAGGTGGGTTGAGGTGTGTAGGAGCGGGTATGAGTGGGCAGGCGGGGGGGCGGGGTCGCCGGGGGGGCCGGGGGGAGCAGGTCATAGACTCATCCTGCTGGCTTTCCCCTGCGGTCCTGCGGCGGCTGGTGGAGCTGCCCGCTCCGGTGCTGTCCCGGCAGCAGCTGAAGCGTCTGGAGGAGCACCAGTACAGCAGCTCCGGCATGTCCCTGCTGGAACCCATCATGCAGCGATACTGGGAGTGGCTGGTGGGACACATGCCTGCGTGGATCGCCCCCAACCTCATCACCATCGTCGGCCTGGCAACCAACATCTTCACCACGCTGGTGCTGGTCTACTACTGTCCCACTGCCACGGAACAGGTACTGCACACATACAACATACAGTATGTGTTTATACAGGAAAGGACAAACTGGTCTGCCAGTACACTCAGGTACAAAGGTCAGTTCTGAATGAATTTAATTAATCTGATTAATTTTGAACAGATACAGTGTTACTAATTCATACTGGACAAATACAGTATGACTGATTTACATTGAACGGAACCAGCTTTACCATCAGATATTTACTGATTCATTCCAAACAGATAAAGCACTGCTGATTCATTCTAACAGGTAGAGCTTTTACTGATTCATCCTGAAGAGATAAAGCTTTTACTGATTCATTCTGAACAGGTAGAGCTTTTACTGATTCATTTTGAACAGATAAAGCTCTACTGATTCATTCTGAACAGATAGAGCTTCACTGATTAATTCAGAACAGATAAAGCTTTATTAATTCTTTCTGCAAAGATGGAGCTTTACTGATTAATTCTGAACAAATGAAGCTTTCCTGATTCATCCTGAAAGGATAGAGCTTTACAGACTCATTCAGAATAGATAGTGCACAACTTTGATTACTTTCCGTCAAATGGAGATTTACTGATTCATTCATATTAAACCAGTACCTTCACATAGGTAGATAATTGATACTTTCATGCCAGACAGATACAGCATGACTAATTTACACTGAATAAACATAACAAAACAGATAACTGATAAAGTAAATTTGCTGTGATTGATGCATATTGAACAATTGCATGTAAATTTGTTCCTATAAATATTCTGTATTCAGTAATGCTGGTTTTGATCAGTGTGTTCATTGTGCTTTGGGTGTGAATAGATCTCTGAAATCTCTGAATAGATCACTCAGGTTCCTCCAGTGACCCCAAGTTTAGTCAATCAGTCACAACATGTTCGGTGTGTGTTAAGTTTTCTTCTTTGGTTTTAGCACTGGAGTTATAAGACTAATGTAGCTAAGAGGCAATGGAAGTCTGTACCCTACCAATCATCACACACTCTCATCTGGCGACCCAGGGTTCAGTATCGGCCTACATTTAAGGGCTCAGTGTCAATATTGGCCCCTGCTCAAGGGCTCAGTATCGGTATTGACCGAGGCTTGAGGGCTCAGTATTTGGTCAGCCTAGGCTCAAGGGTTTGGTACCGGGATCAGTATCAGCCTGTGCACACGTTCTCAGTATCGATTTTGGACAACGCTCAGTATCTGGCAGTGCTTGAAAGTTCAGTGTAGTATCAGCTCACGCTCAAGGGTTCAGTATCGGTATTGGACAATACTATCAGGTTCATTATTGTATGAGCCCACACTCTAGGCTTCAGTATCGTATCAGTCCACGCTGAAGTGTTCAGTATCGGTGTTGGCCCAAGCTTGAGGGTTTAGAATCAGCCCATGCTTGAGGGTTCAGAATAAGCCAATGCTGTAGGTTTCAGTATCGGCCCATGCTCGAGGGTTCAGTTTTGTATTGGCTAACGGTTGTGGGATCTGTATCAGCCTGTTTGAGTTTTCAGTATCAATATTGTATGATGCTCGGTATCAACCAGTGCTTGACGGTTCAGTTTTGTATTGCTGATGCTTGAGGGCTCAGTTCAGTATCAGTATCGGCCAATGCTCGAGAGTTCAGTATCGTATTGGTCGACGCTCTAGGGTTCAGTGTTGTGCTAGCTCTAATTAGAGTCACCTCACGCTCAAGGGTTCAGTATTGATATTGGACGACACTTTAGGGTTCATTTTTGGTATCAGGCCACAGTCTAGGGTTCAGTATCGTATCAGTCCATGCTCAAGGGTTCGATGTCAGTGTTGGCCCACGCTCGAGGGTTCAGTATCTGTCTACGCTCAAGAGTTAAGTACTGTATCGTCCCACACTCAGTTCAGTATCAGTATTGGCCAATGCTCGGGAGTTGGTCGACGCTCTAGGGTTCAGTGTCGTGCCAGCTCTAATTAGAGTAGTACACTGTATCCCTGTTCAGCTGTCTCCCTCTCTCTCACTGCAGCGGTGTGTGTTTCAGGCAGTGTAAAGTCAGGTCGTGGTCCCGTGATGTTTGTCGTTGAGAACCTAAAATAGCTGAGAGTCCAGAACACCCACCTTTGCCTCCCTGCTGGTGGGACAAAGGGTGCCAAAGGGCTCCATGTAGGAGCAACAGAAAATTAAACGCTGTGTTTGTGTTTGAGACCCTGTTTAAACATGTGACCCTTTTTGCTGAATTGGGGTCTTCTTTAGCACCTCCAGTGCAAGATGCTTTCTGTGTGTGTTGCAGTATAAACAAGAGTTTAATGCTGCAGTACAGTGTTTAGAGTTCAGATTTTTTTCTTTTAACCTAACTAATGATTGTTTGCGGAAACTCCCAGAAATTTGCAGAAACTGTAGATATCGTCTGCATTTTTTTGTGGCAATATATTCTTTTTCATGCATTTTAGTGCTAAATTATTAAGAAAAATATTGTCACCTTCCTAAAATAATCGTCTACATCATTTTTTGGCAAAATGGACTTTTTTGCCTAAATCTTCTCTTCATGATGCTGGCCACCTATGGTAAAATTGCCTACACAATCAGTTGATCAGGTAATATGATTGTACCACTTTAGGACAAGGGCCTGCCCATTGAAATGAATAGGAGCTGATTTTGTTTTTTTGTGTTTCCTGAAAAACTAGAAAAAATGAGTTAGGCGATTATTTTAGGTGTCGATATAGTTTCCATATAAAATATAACTGTATACATTTTTTGT
Source organism: Brachyalestes nurse (assembly GCA_037974405.1). Lineage (NCBI taxonomy): Eukaryota > Metazoa > Chordata > Actinopteri > Characiformes > Alestidae > Brachyalestes > Brachyalestes nurse. The sequence goes on from JBBPCY010059698.1 coordinate 6,832, forward strand.
ACTGTCAAGAGAACACAAAGCAAAGGTGTATTAGCTGCTGCCCTGTAATGCATGTCTGGCAGATGCAGTTCAGCATTCCTGCATCAGAACAGTTTCCTACATGTTCTCAAGTGTTTTGCTGAGTGTTCTCATGTTTTTTGTTTAGTTGTTCTGAAGCCCTGTATTTTTATTACTGTAAATTAAATTGAATTATTACTGTATTTACTCTGCTTATACCGCAGAAAACGACAGCGCATTCCAAAGAAAATGCCTGTGCATGAATTACAGTCCAGTTTACACAGGGGTAACATTGGTATTTACATTCTAGCACTGCGTGAGACAGCAGTTCACTGTAAACTGTACAGTATGGATACACCTTGACCTAGGGCTGGGCGATATGGCCTAAAAATAAAATCTCAGATTTTTTCAAAATAAATCCGATTTTCAATTTTAAACGATTTTCCCCTCCCCTCCTCAAAATCTAACTACAGACGACAAATAAATGGTTAAAAACACATTTTAACGTTGTGGGTTTTTTTTACTTTAGTGTTAAAGTGCAGTCTGACACTTTTAGAATGTTAATGAATCCTGGCTTTTCCACAGTATGTTTGGGCACCATATCTTTTGCAATATATATTCTTTTTTCGTGGGAATGTTTTTTTATACGCATTTTAGTTCTAAATTATTAAAAATATATAATTTACTAATAACAAATAGTAATCCAAATATAAATTCAGCTAAATTTCCAGTTATTTGCTGCTGCCCTCCTGTTTTCGTTTCATTCTTCTAAAAACCCTATGCCGCCCAAAAGGACCGCCGTTCTGAACTTTTTCAGAAGAGAGAGCGAAAGGGAGAGAGAGAGAGAGCGCGCGAGTGAGAGAGAGACAAAAAGAGAGAGAGAGCGGAGAGAGAGACAGAGAGAGACATTACTGTACTTCACTTTAGACACACAAACAGTACGGTGACCTGCACAACCTGCAAGTCGGTGTTAAAGTACAGGAACAGTACCGGCGTTCTGAACGGCTTGTGAAACGGCACCGCTAGCTAACATGGCTAACGCTAGCACTGCAAAGAGTGGCTGTGCTGCTTAAGCTGTTAAGCACAGGACTTGTTTGGTCTGTGTCCGAAGGCACAAAACTGAAACAGTTCCATATTACAGATGTAGCAAGACCTTGCTTGGGCACAAACACTGCTACAGTGTTTGGGCGCGGCACGCTAATTTACCCGTATAGAACGGTGCGTCGCGTTAGTTCCACTTTTGGTCGCTCGCGTGTAAAATAAGTAATAAAATCGATTTTCATTAAAAAATTGTCCTGAACTGTAAATTCGAATTAATCGAAAAAATCTATAAAATCGCCCAGCACTAGGTTTATATTATTATTCTTTTCATAACTAAAATAGACCCTGCCTCTCCTTGGAGCTCGTGCTAAATTTTGTCCCCGCTCCAATATAAAAAAAAATCAGTCAAGGTAATATCCGCTGCAGTGCAATTGTATAAAACTTTGTGATCGGTTGATCAGGGGCGGAATATTGATTGTGTAAAAACTGGTTGAGAGACCTCTGAAACATACTGGGAGAGAGAGAAAATGGTCGTGCCCCCTTTAAGATCTGTGTGGAGAGATAGTCGGTGACGGCACACGTACGAATGCCGAGGAGGGAGCACGCTCGTAAAACTTCTAGGCACTAAAGCTCAGGTCAGTTATATAAAAAAGACGTATGTGACTATTTGTTGTGGTTTATTTTTGCCCAGCTGGTGGTTTAGGGGTTAGAGCGTTCACCCTGCGATCAGGAATTTGTGGGTTCGATTCCCGAGACTGCTAAGCACCTCTGAGGTACCCTAAGTAAGATACTGTCCACACACACTGCTCCCCGGGTGCTGTGTTACTGGCTGCCCGCTGTTTCACTTGGTGAATGGGTTAAATACAGAGGAAGAATTTCAAGCGCTTCACACTGTGTGGTGTGATGTGTTCATGTATGACACTTTCACTTTAAATTAAATATTATCAGCCCACGAATGTTCCACATTGAACTGTACCTACTGGCTCGGTAAGAGCCAGCAAACTCCTGCTCCCCCAGTGGTACAATGGGTAGAACATCAAACTCTCAGCCAGATGAACCAGAACGTCCTGAGTTTGAGTTGCATGGGGAAACACTAGTTTTCTAGTAACCACACAATCACACGCTTCTTGCAGAAATGCATCTTCTAGTTTTCATTGTCCTTGGTTATATGTCCAAAATCCCCTTTTAACAATACAAACCACTGTGTTATATTTTCTTCCTATGCTTGGGATCTCCATCAGCTACAATAATGCAGACTACAATAATGCCATTTTATTATATGGAAACGGAAGGAAACTAAAAACTACTGGGCGGGGAATTATTTTGGGCAGTACAAGCTGCTGTACACTCACTGTTCACGTAATAAGACTATATGTAGTATCTAGAGATGGACCCGATCCGATATGATATCGGTATCGGGTCCGATATAGCCCTAAATCCGATATCGAATATCGGTCAGACAGCCCCGATCTCTATATTCCAGTTCGCAGCTTGCGCTGGCTCTTAAACACCACACTGTAGGACGAGATGCATCAGCAGACAACCCAAAAGTGGAAGGAATATCAGAGAAGACTCTCCCTCAAGACCTCTTTGGGGTTCTTTCAGGAGCTATTTTGTGTGTTTTGTTGGCTGCTTTTGCCCGCTCCCCCTCTCTCAATCTCTCAAAACACGACGAGGCTAAAGTTGGGCATTTCGTAACTCGGCCGGTCGCTATAAAGATCTAGTGCTTCCTCCTTCAAAAGCGAATGGCGAACAGTAGATCCACTGCATCATATGACGTGGCTGTGTCCTTTGTCCAGCTCGGATGTAAGTTTTAACCTGCCTCTCCATAAGCCCTCACCCTTAATTGGAAGCACAGTCACAGCTGTGCCACTGGCAGCAGCATCTGGTGAGGTTCACTTCAAGGACTGCACATCCTAGGGCTGTTTTGTGCCCTTTCCAGCTACACGATTCACACCTGCAGCCCTGCTTCGTGTCCTCTAGCGCTTCAGTGCACTTCATTCTGAGCCTTAAGCCAAAGAAAGGGAAAAATACAAAGTGTGGCTGAAATCGACGGGGTGCCAATTAAAGCCACGTCCATCAGTCAACACAGTGACACGCCTTAAATTGTCAAATAACAGCTTTGGGCTCCAGGACTGCAGTGGCAAGACAAGAGTCTGCAAGCAGCTTTTTCATGAACACCATGGGCTAACAGGAAGGGTCTGGGAATAAAAAAGCTGCTGCCACTATAGACTTTCTGCCCCATTGCTATTAATTAGTATGGAGGAGTGCAACTGTGTGATTCTGGCGCCAGCATCACACAAGTACAAGCACAGAAAATGCAGAATGTTACATAACTTGTGGTCCCGGGGCACTGATCATATCTAAGTCAGCGGAATGGATTTGAATCAGAATCAGTTTTAGTGCAGGCTGTTGAGGAAATTCAGCTTCTACTTATTCTCCTGTCTCATTATGTTGGTCGGATGTGTTGTACCTGAGTAATCTCTTCTTAGTGTCCAGGCTTGAGAACAGGGCTGGAGGCTTTAGAAATGTTTGCACTGGTCTGTTAGTGTGTGTTCTGTGTGTGACCTCCTCTCCACACAAAGCAGTGCCTTAGGCCGCTGAGAAAAGTATATTGACAGGGGTGGAGATTTTTAAAGACTCTTTTTGTAAAAGACCACTAGCGTCAGTAGTACAGTGTTTGTGCGTGTTTGTTGCGGTTTTGCCAAATGGATCTTATGTCCAGGTTTCAGCAGGTTTTATCATTAACTCGTATTAACCCTGTATTTTTATTACTGTAAATTAAATTCATTTATTACTGTATTTACCTGCTTATGCCAAAGAAAACCCCTGTGCGTGAATTACAGTACAGTCTATACAGGAGTAACATCAGTATTTACATTCTAGCACTGCAGGAGTTCAGTGTAAACTGTACAGTACGGATACGGGTTTACCATTACATTTTCTTTAAGAGTAATGTATTAAGCTGAGTTTTAAATTAAATTAAAGTGTTTGAGGAGTATATTTGGGGGCATTTTTAGGCATTTACCACATCACAAATTTGCAGTTTTTCACAATTCGGGGGTTTACTGTACATCATTACACAGTTATCTTAAAGCATTAAAAAAACCCAAACGCGTTGTTTTTAACCAGCGTGAGGCAGCGGTGCACTTCTTGTGTCGAGTCTGTCAGAGAAGAAGAAGAAATATGAATAATACATAACGGGTCTGTTCCTTGTCGTGTTCCGGGCAAACTAAATCACCTAAAATGTTTGATGCTCTTGTAATTCGCCGCGGTCAGACCCGAGTGTGTTCTGAGTGATCAGATCTCAAGCTGTAGTTAAAGTCGTCCACTTGTGATGGGAGAAGCCAATACATACGATAGTGTCGCGTGTGAACAGGGTTTCTCAGAGCGTAGTCTATAATCCCTGACACTGACATTTAAATCAACTATTCGTTCTTTTTATCCTTCATTTATTTCCTAACTTATTTTACAGCTCAGAACACGCACGCCGGGATTATCTCATGTTGCTCAGCTGGGCTGAACACAGACAGAGAGGTTTACCAGGCGCACAGGAAGCGGCTGAACTAAACCGTTTGAAAAGTGTCCTGCACTTTAGTCCGGCACTGTGTTAATGTGAGAGACGCAGTACATAACCAACATAACAACCCGAACCAAACTAACCTGAGCTTGAACTTATCCGCGCTGATCTGAACTGAGCTGAACTGAATTAAGCTGAATTCATTTGAACTGAATTGTAGTGGACTGACCTGAACTGAATCAAACAGAATGTGAACAGAATCAAACTGAGCTGAATTGAATCAAACGGAATGTGAACTGAACTGAAAGTCAAACTCTCACCTCGTCCCTTTTTGGAGCCAGTGTCGGAGATATAGAGGGAGAGGGAGGTTTTCTCGGCGTCCGGGTCCTCTCCCGTCTGGCTCTCCCAGTCCTCCTGCCCGGCTGCGCTGGGACCCTCCAGGGGGTCCGAGGTGTCAGACATGTTGGGGTCCGCCGACGGCTCAGATGTGGTCGTCTCCTGGCCGTTTTTCATGTTCTCAGATGCCCCAGACATAGAAGCATCCATTGCAGCAGCATAACCGGCCATCAGAGTCATTTCCTCATCCTGGGACAGAGGAGCCTGCAGGGAGGGAGCAGGGCCACAGTGAACGCAAACACAGTGCAGACAAAAATCTTCTTCACCCCGTTTATGGACTTTCAAACGCCCGGACACAGTGGAGAGCTCCCATCAGAGAAAGAGCCGCGATTAACCGGGAAGGCCGGCTGGTTAACTGGAGCTAAACTGCTGTCCAAAGTTGCTCTCAGAATAAACCTAGTGATGGAAACGACTAAAGATGCGGGTGTGTGCTGGGGTGTGTACGGTGTGTCCTGGTGTGTCCTGATGCGTCCTGGTGTGTACTGGTGAGTCCTGGTGTGTACTGGTGAGTCCTGGTGTGTCCTGATGCGTCCTGGTGTGTACTGGTGAGTCCTGGTGTGTACGGTGTTTCCTGGTGAGTCCTGGTGTATACTGTGTGTGCTGGTGTGTACTGGTGAGTCCTGGTGTGTACTGTGTTTCCTGGTGAGTCCTGGTGTATACTGTGTGTGCTGGTGTGTACTGTGTGTGCTGGTGTGTGTCTTGATGTGTACGGTGTGTGTCCTGATGTGTACGGTGTGTGTCCTGATGTGTACGGTGTGTGTCATGATGTGTACG
>JBBPCY010059797.1:0-12557 GCA_037974405.1 Brachyalestes nurse
TGTGTGTGTGTGTGTGTGTGTGTGTGTGTGTGTGTGTGTGTGTGTGTGTGTGTGTGTGTGCGCGCGCGCGTGTGTGTCTCCTTGTTGTGACTGAGCACTGTAGGCTTTCAGTGTTGGCTTCATCAGGTGTAAGATTCTCTATTATTTGTATCGATTTATTTATGTTTTTGGGTATTTACAAATGATCTCAAAGTAAAACTGGAGATTTTGTGGAACTGAAAGGGTTGTGTCATGCGCTAAAAGTGGAAAATGGCATTTTAATGGGGGAAAATGTGTTTTGAATGGATTCTTCAGAATTCTATTCTACACAGATTTGTTTGGTGTGAAATACTGATCTTATTAAAGAGTGCAAATGAGCTATAAACAGCACAAAAAGCTAAAGTGCCTCAGTCCAGAACATCAGATTGGGGCCCTGTAAAGCATAACATTTGTTTCAGCTGTTGTTTTTGTGTTTTTTGCATAAACTGAAAACGAAAACAATAACAAATTAAGGCCCCTTTTTTCAGCCGCATCTTAACTCTTCTGTATTGAAAAATGGAACAAAGTGTCATGTGACTTTATATTGCACTAGAAGAACGTCTGTAATGTTTCGGGTCATTTTAACCCACTCTGATATCCGATCCAGCGTTTTATGCTGGACAAATACCAGTACTGGTCAAAAAGGAGACCTTACAGTGGAAAGAGAAAATCTGTAGTTGGGGACAGAACTGGAAGAATGTCTGTCTCCCTCTGCCTCTCCTCAAAGCCAGCACAGAATTTACACAGTGTACCAGAAGATAATGCCTTATCTGGATAACGCATAATGTCTCTGTGCAGGATTCAGTTTCTCCCCGCAGAGCTCAGAGCTGAACAGTGCAGCTCCATTCCCTGCGCTGCACTCGCGGCTCCACAGGTCTGTCTCTGTTCCTCCGTCTGGGTCATCCTGCTCAGCGGAGCGCAGCGAAACCGTCCTGCCCCTGGGCCTCCGCCTGTTAAACAGCACTAAAGCTTTAAAGGCCACAACTCTGCAGTTCGTGTGTGTGTGTGTGTGTCTGAACATGTGTGATTAATGCTGACTCTGCAGGCTTGATTACAGGCCCGGCGGTGTTGTTTTGGAGTCGCAGTGTAAACAGCATTAGAGCAGAATGTTGTTTTTGTCACCAGGGGCCGTTGTTTCGAACAGTTACGAGCGCGTCCTCGCTGTCATTGCGGACCAAGAGTTCGTGACAAGAACGCAGTCATGAATCATCATGTATCTGTTAACACTTAAAGGCATGCTTCAGTCCATTTCAGCTGCATGTTTTGTGTTGTGTAAGTATGTTGAATGTAAAACGATGGCGTTTTAGGGTTCGTTAGGTGAAGGTAAACAGCATGCTAGATCAGAACTGCACAATGTTAAAAAATAAATAAATAAAAAAGAAAATACAAATGTTTGGGATGGTCAAAAACATTGCACGATGAGCAGATGTGTTACGACTGGTTAACTAAACCAAACAGGGCTAGGCAAAATATTCGCTTTTCTGCAGTTTCAGAGAAGCAGAACATCAGTACAGGGGGTCCTCGAGTTACAACAGTCTCGACGTATGATGTTTCGAGCTTACAACACTCACTTCCACTCGACTTACACCATTAGTGCTGTGTTTACGGACTACATGGGCAAACTATATACGCAGTAACGCGGCGTATGAGTGAGGGAATTTTCCTTTTTCTTAGGCTTAGTTGTGTTTTTATGATTTTATAACTGAGTTAGGATCGGTAAGTGACTCAGGCTAGGATGTGCTTCGACTTACACCAAAATTCGGGTTACATCACTGTGGAAGGAACAGCTCTGTGGTGTAATCTCTATGTCCACAAAGCTAATCTTTCTCAGTCTCTTTTCTCGTTATGCATTCTTTTTTTTTTTTCTTTCTACCCGGAGGCCCTGGCATGAGGGGATAATGGGTCTATCTTTCTCTCTCTCTCCTCTCTCTCACTCTTTCTCTCTCCCATCTCTTTTCTACCTGTATGTTTGCCCTACTCCCTCTTCCCTTTCTCTCACTTCCTTTTTTCTTTCCCTCTCTCTTGCTCTCTCTCTTTTCTATCTGTATGTCTGTCCTGCTCCCTCTTCCCTTTCTGTCCCCCTCTTTTTTCGTTCGTTCTTTCTCGTTCTCTGTCTTTGTCTGTAGGTCTGTCCCTGCCCCTCCCTCATCTCCTTTCCTCCTCTCTCTTTTCTCTCTCTCTTTCCTCACTCTTTCTTTGCCGCTTATGAATCGCTTGATTTATGTGGAAGTTAAAACTAACAAATCTTTTCATTACGTGAAGAATGAGAGTTCATTTTTGCAGCTGGCTTCAGGCAAGGCTTTCATTTATTTCATTTTAAGTGCCAGCTATTCTGCTGAGTGTAGTCATTTGTGTGTTGTGTGTCTTTACAGGAGGGGGGGTTAGTCCTCTAGGGAACATCTTCCAGCTGGACCCCTCACTCCTCTCTTCCTTTCATTTATTTTCCCCTTCTTTTTCACTCTCCTCTCACCTCTCTCCTCCTCTTCTCCTCTCCTTTCTTCCTCTCCTCTCTTCTCCTTTACCCCCATATCCTTCACTTTCAGTGAGTTGTGTATTTGCTTTATGAAACATTAGCAGCTGTTTGTGAGTGTTGCGCTGAACCCATACTGTGAGAGTACACAAGCAGTATTTACTTTCATTTTTCTGTGTGTGTGCGCGCGCTACTACAGCTAATGGGCATCTTACATCAAATTAGACAGTACACATCCATTTACTATGTGATCGTTAGTGTTTTTTTCCCTCAAGGTTCAGCTATTCATGAACATAGCTCACCCACACACACTCAGAGTCTGGCTCTTAAAACACTGGCTTGGCCGAACAATTTACACAGTTTCCTTTCTTACCTCGATTGTCATCAGTGGGTCAAGGTAGTTTAGATGTAAGACTGGTAATTTAAGCTTGCATCCCAACAGTTAGCATCATGCAAACTTTGTGTTTCAGTACCAAAACAGTAGTGAAAAATCAAGAGTTTCACAGTACGGATACAATATTTCTTGTTTAAAGGCTACTGAGGTCATCTAGGGTCATCACAGTTACTCAGTTACAAAAAGATTCAAACTGATGTTCTCAGTGAATCAGATTTTGAATTTGAAGGAAGAACAGGATCTAAAGTGGTGAATGTATCCGCTTGATTAAGCCCTGGTTCACACCGCTGACCAACGTGTCCACAACTTCAGCAGCCACTCTGAGCTTCAGTGGAAATAGTTCTCAGAAGAGACCCTATACTGCTTTTTCAACAGCCATCCTACAACACCAGGTTGAGAAGTCAAGCTTAGTGAATGTCTATAGTCATTTCAGCCATAAACACAGTAAGCAGTGTAACAGTGTACCTCCAGGACCTAAGTGCTGCAGTTGAAGATTACTAGAAATGTTTCCCCTGCCTCCAGTTTGAGAACTACTGGGCTATTTTGCTTTCTACAGCCTTACTTTTTGTAGGGCAGCTGGTGGCCTTGTGGTTAGGGAACTGCCCCTGCGATCAGAAGGTTGGAGGTTCGAAACCCAGGAGTGCTGGTGGTACCCTTGAGTAAGGTACCATCCCCCACACACTGCTCCCCGGCACCCCTCATTGGTGGCAGCCCCCTGCTTCACTTGGTGAATGGGTTAAATGCAGAGAAAGAATTTTGTGTGTCCACACTGTGGTGTGTTCGCGTCTGACAGAATGGACTTTCATCACTGTCTAAATAGTATCACAAATGTTTAAACAAGACAACCCTTGTTAGCAACTGTAGAAATGTATCCGGACAGTAGAGGATCAGGTACTTGGGGTGGTGGAGGCCTAGTGGGTAGGATACTTGCCTTTGGACCAAGAGGTCATGGGTTCGAATCCTACCTTCAGCTCATCACCACTGAGTACCTGAGCAAGACCTTTAACCCCAAGCTGCTCCAGAGAGACTGCCCCCTGTAGTTAGGGAATGGAAGCTTCTGCTAAATGCCGTAAATGTAAATGAGCAACCGCCTGTGAAAAAAATCCGCTGTGTTCAGTCCCGTCAAGAATGTGAGATGACTGGCAGTTGGAACGACGACCCGTCAAGCTGTAGGCCTCTTAGCGACAGATTGACTGTAAATGGGGTGCTAATGTTATGCCTAGAGTTCAGCACAAGTGTAATTACACTCCACACGCCAACATCTAACGTCACTCGCTGACCTGTAATAAATATGCACCCACTTGTACATGCACACACAGCAAGTGCCTCATGTCCCCAGGCAACACACAGCTATGGGACAGTAACTTTCCATAATTTCCAGCATGAACACAAACACGGTCGGAGTAGTTTGTTTTTATTAATCAGATGTGTACATACGTGCAGGAGAGAAACAGATAGGGGAGTGTTTGGATTGGGTTGTGTGTGTTTTGAGACTTGATTGCTTGTATGAGCATGTTTGGAGGAAAAGCAGTCTTGTCATGCTATCTCCAAATAAGTTGCTGACAAAAAAACACATGCAAACACATGCACCATCCACACATGACCTCCATACGTCCCAGCTGAGTTCATCCACATATAAACGTGCAGATTCGGATTAAAATCGTTCTGTGTCCATTCAAGCAATTTTTTTTGGAAAAGGGTGAATTAGTTCAAGGCTTGGTCATTTCATTTTAAAGTTGGTTATTTCATTCAGTTTATTATTATATATTGGTTTTTAATAACCCTTAGAACATAAGCGGCACGGATCCATGACGGCTGTGCAACGAATGGGAAAATGTTGTAATACATCAAAACAAGGGGTTGTCAGACGTCATGCTGAGTTTTGTTTGGTGTCACGTAGAAACATGTAAAACATGTAATGATGTTAACTGTTACTGGGGTTTTAAAAAGCGATGTCACACGCAAACGAACATAAAGACCAAAAATGAACCAGCTTCTTTTGTTTTAGGTCTTAGAAACAAACAAAAAAATCCCACAAAATCTTTGAACCTGGGAGAACTTTCCGCCCACAAGTGGGAGGGGAAAGCCATCAGAGGGAGGGGCTCCGGAGAGCGGCCGAGTGGCGGCGCGCTGAGAGAAAGAGCAGCAAACGGCAAGAGTGTAGGAGAACAAACACCGGTTCTAGACTATTTTACACTGTTTATATTTGCGAGATTTTTAACAAATATGTGTTGGAAAGATGAGTTGAAGTAAAATGACACTCGGCAGTACATACTTGTTGACGGACTACTTGGCTTTTCCTTTGTTTACCAGTGTTTCGTTATGCAAGACTGTTTTGTCATGCAGTGTCATGCTCATCTAAAGACAGGTGTTGCGCTGTTTTGCAATGGTACTGCTTGTCAAGGCTGAAGTGTTTTTAGTGTTTGCCTTTCAGTTCAGATGTTTGTATTCAACTTTCTGTTCCAAAGGATGCCTGGCCCCCCTCATGAGCAGTAATTAATTATAATGATAAAGAACCAGTAAATCATGGCTGAGTGGTTTCATCATTGTACTATTACAGTTATATTGTACTATTACGTCATATAATGGGTAATGTTATTTCATGACTTGCAGATTTACTGATTCTTTCTCTGATTCTCTCTCTCTGATTCTCTCTCTCTGATTCTCTCTCTCTGTCTCTCTTTCTCTCTCTCTCTCTCTCTCTGTCTGTCTGTCTCTCTCTCTCTCTCTCTCTGTCTGTCTCTCTCTCTCTCTCTCTCTCTAGGAGATGTCCCTGGTGGCCCCTGAGTCGCCATCAGAACAGGCCAGGAGAGTCTTCCAGACATTCGATCCAGAAGGTAAACCCTTACAAAGCAAGTCCATAAGAATATTACAAGTTATTTGCGTTTTGGAGAACAAAATAATGAAGGTTCAAAACGCAGAGCCGTTAAGGATCAGTTTTAAATCTAATTCTTAGATATAATTGGCTTAGCTTTGTGGCTACACATATTGGTCAGATTGTGTATTAATATGGTAAAGTCACTGTGCTGTATGTGGTGTTTCTGTTGTTGTTTTTGTGTTGCACCATGGTTCTGGAGGAGCAGTGTTTCATTTCACTGTGTACTGTGTGCATGGCTGAAATGAGAATAAACCTATGTGACCTATGTAAGACTCACATGGTAATTTACATGCACTTGCCTTTTTCACAATTTTTGAGGTGCTTTTTTAGCGCAAGACTTTCGTGTATTTGCGTATTTTGTACACAATTCAGAAATGAGGACCCTGATGATAACTTAAGTCACATCCAGTTTAATGGATAACGCAAATGCTTACATCCTGGTAAAATGCAGTTTAATGGCTGCCAGTTTGAATAATGCAATCCCTGAACATTACCAGTGAATTATGGAAGTAAGTAGTGGGTTCTTAGTGTGAAACCCCTGGGAGGAGGGAGGGGGAGATAGATGGCTACAAGTAGATGTGTGGAGGGGAGAGACTCTGCAACAGCCTGAGGGCACAGGAAAGAGCGCCTCACGGGTTTATTTGCTCTGCGGCTTATCAGAGAGAGAGGAGACTCTACACTTTAGTGTTTATGTCTTACTGTGTAAGAGGGAGAAGACTGGGGGGGGGCATAAAGACAAAATTTTATAGCATTGTGGTGTTATTTGAAATGTTGGGAAATGCCTAAAAAGCTGAAATGTGTATCTCAAATGTAAACTTGATGATTATACAATTATGAGTTAAAACCATCTCTGCCAGGATCAGCTTACACACCACCATCTGCCTGCTTGATAGAACCGTCATAACGAAAATGAGTGGCTTGTCATTATATTGTTCATATTAGCTTGTCATTATATTGTTCATATTAGCTTGTCATTATACCATTTATATTATCGGAATGTAAAAAACTAGTCAGCATTGTTTCATTGGTGTCATACTCCTGTGGTACAGCAGGTACAGCATCTTAGTAACCTTATTGAAATGTAATTAACACAAATCAATCAACAGCAATATCCCATCGCAGCTGGTGGCCTGGTGGTTAGGGCTTTGTCCCTGTGATCAGGTCGACGCCCCTGTGATCAGAATGACATGAGTTTGACTCCCCTGTGATCAGAATGACACGACTTCTACTCCCCTGTGATCAGAATGACATGACTTCGACTCCCCTGTGATCGGAATGTCATGACTTCGACTCCCCTGTGATCAGAATGTCATGAGTTCGACTCCCCTGTGATCGGAATGACATGAGTTTGACTCCCCTGTGATCGGAACGTCATGAGTTTGACTCCCCTGTGATCGGAATGACATGAGTTCGACTCCCCTGTGATCGGAATGACATGAGTTCGACTCCCCTGTGATCGGAATGACATGAGTTTGACTCCCCTGTGATCGGAATGACATGAGTTTGACTCCCCTGTGATCGGAATGTCATGAGTTCGAATCCCCTGTGATCAGAAGGTCGTGAGTTCGAATCCCCTGTGATCAGAAGGACGTGAGTTTGAATACTAGGACTGCTAGTGTCATCTCTTAGGCACCCTGAGCAAGCTCTTTGGACGACACTCTTCACTTAGTGACTGCTTCACTTCGTGACTGGGTTAAAGGAAGAGAAAGAATTTCACACTGTGTGCTGTGGTGTGGTGTGTTCACGCGTTACGATAAGGGGGCACTTACTTTACTTGGTATGCAAACTGTGTGCAGATACCAATATCTTTTTTTTCCACATGGTACAATCATAAAGTGTGAAACTTGGGACTTCATCAACCTGTAGTAGCATTTATCTCTGCAAGATTACAAATGCACTAAAATGGGGGGGAAATGCAGACGTTTTAGCACATTAACTCAGAGTTTTGGAGTACAGTAATTTTTGAATATAATACAATTATATTGGCTGATATCAGTTTTCATTATTTCTAGCTCCTTAGTCATTTTTTGGCACAATTTTCATGTCAATAAGAACTTGGTCTATTATTAGCTCTGTGAAGCTGTGTGACTGTACATTTTGCTGACTGTACATTTACTTTAAATAACAGTCTTTAAACTTGGCTGGAGAAAAACAGGTCTCTTGTGGAGTTTGTGTTTTGTGTGTGTGTTTGCCCTCTGTAAGTATCTGCTTTTGTGATTTTACTCAGCCAAAGCCATTTTTTCTCTAGTTTTCCTCTTTATTTATTGCCCTCTGTATGAAAGTCTCCGTACTGAAGCCCCCCAAGGAGACGGTCTATAGAGGAGCTGAAAAGCGGAAAAAAAATATATCAAGAGGGGAAGAAGAAGACTTTAAAAGCATCTGGTTTCTCAAACATGCACTGTTTAAAACAGGACAGTGCTGTGGCTCGTCGGGACATGTGCGCACACTCAGCTTGTGTTAAGAGAATGTGAGGAGATCGAAACATAATGAGACTTCAAATGCTTTCCAAACTGTGTGTGTGTACACTTTTCCAAGACTGACTGTTCCTGTAAGAATTCAAGCATAATTTGTAACACAGTAAACAACATTCTAGTTTTTCTGTTTTATTAGAACAATATGAAGTGTGTTTGTCTCCAGTTCTGCCTCATCTTTCACACTTGTAAACACTGAACACAACACAGAAAACCTCTCCTAACGCAGATATGCTCTAAAGAATATTCTAACCCTAACCCTAACACAGACACACACTCACACCTTCAATATATCCGATTATTGTGATCCATGCAAATCACTACAGTGACACCTAAAGAGATGAGGATCAGCATTCTAGCCTCTTACGTAAGTTTAGTCATTATGAGTGCAGAGAGTAAGTGGCATTTTTAGACAGACACGGTTCATCATGGAGCGATTTGGCTCATTACAGCAATAGAGCCATAGAGAAGATTAACCCACCCTAAATACAGTTTACCCAATTGTTTAGAGCTGTCACAGGTCAGTGATGTGCCATATTAAACTAGATTATACCAAGTTCTGTCAGACAAATGAAAAATTTACATTTGGAGTTGGTTGAGGAGTGTGTTGGGACGTTGTTGCTGCTGCTAATGTAAAGTTAGTTAAGTTGCTATATCTGATACATGTGATGTTACTTTTATGACATTAAACACTGAATCATTTTTCCCAATATCTTCCCCAATTTAGTGATGTACAGGTCCACCCACTTGCTAAAAATCCCAAATTACACGATATCACCAAAACTGGGAAAGCAACAGCTAGCGCGTGTTTCCACTAATCACAAATTCCAGATAGAAAGTGAGGCCAGTTGTGAATTCTTGGACTGGGAACCCGAACACATTTGTCCCAGCTGATGACAGGGGCAACACTTGAATATCATGATTTATTCATGATTCGTCATGAATATCATGGTCCCCAGTGATACCACAGCCGTCTGTGACCAGGAGTCCAAGAGAGCACAGCTGGCAGGGTGGTAGTACCTAGTGGGTAAAACGCCTGTGAACTGTGTAAACAGTGTTTCTGACACATCAGAAACGCAATTCTCTCCACACAATTTATGGCCGGTCATTGTCCCAAGTTTTTCTGTCAGCTGTACAGTTGTAGAGATTCCCAGTTGTTGGTTTGTATCGCTGTTGTTTTTTTTGTTTTTTTTGAGTGATCAGTAAACAATTGATGACATTGTGTTGTGATGCCAATTCAACCAATCAGATAGCAGCGATGCAGTCGACTGGTCACTCTCAGCTTGGTTTATTTGTAATGAAAAAATATTGCTCGCGGTTCCCCATGCCAGTGTGTTTGATTTCCCCACGCCGTTTGATTGGTCAAGACACACACACCACTGTGATTGCTCAGACGGCTCATTTGCATGTAAGGAAGGTCAGTGTTGATAACTGTTAAGATAATTTATGCAGCCCTGCTGTATTCCCCAAAATGAGCTGTTTGCGGACAGACACTTCACTGTGCGATGTAACTCTTGAGCAGAGGCTTGTTTGGTTCCACCACATTTTCATTTTCTTCCTCCAAGTGTGATTTAGAGTCTGATGGCGGTTATCACAGGCTGCATGTTAAAGAGTTGGAGAGAGCGCTGTTTTTGCATTTGTTTGGGCCAGGTTTTACCCCAGACACACTTTCCACAGAACCCCTCCCGTTCAGTCATGCAGTTGATCCGTATGTGAGAGTAAGTGTGAGTTTTTCCACATATTTCAAGCAGATGAAAATAATCTCTGACACCAAATATGTAAACACTGCAGCCACTTGGCCTTAGTTCTATTGTTACTTACACACACACACGCGCACACACATGCGCGCACGCACACACACACACACACACAACTAAAGCCATGCATGCTCACATACCTAAAAGCGTAAACACATACAAGCTCTTGCACAAGCGTCTCCTCATCTTTCTGTTTTCAGCTCTGTCACACTTCTTATCCTCTTGTTTGGTATAAAATAAGATTTGGTAGCATTCTGGTGCTCTGGAAATACAAACGAGTCCCACAGCTCATGTTTTACCATACACTGTTTGTTTAGAGTGATATAAGTTACAGATGGTGAGATAGAAAACGTTTAGAAAAGGGGAACAATGGCTGATATATTTCAGCAAAAAAAAATCTCCGCGCTTTTCCACTTGCTCCAATGTAGTCGATCCACCAGAATATGTTTGATGTCTGAGATTTTGCACTCGTCTCACAAGCCAAACTTCTGCCTGTCACTGGAGAGTCTGGTGTGTGTTTTTGCGTGACGTGGCCAAAAAAACGACAGGAAAAATAACCAGGAGCAGACGATTTTTCAATACGAGGCTGAAACCAAAACAGATCTTCAACAAACAAATCTGCAACAACCTGATAGAAGACCAGTCTGCAAACGGGTGAGGATATCTCTCTAAAGAGCTACCAAACGCTCCAAAGAAACCAGTAAATACATTTGAAATGTACAGTCCTGTGACTCACTTTGGCTCATAAGATGAAGATGCAGTTGCTGCCAAATGTGTTCCCCATTGGACAGAACTGTTGTGCAGTTGTCATGCCAGTCAGAGCGCAACTGACCAAGTCAGGAAAGCTGTACAATACTTTACAGTACTATTGCAATACATGTGTCAAGTGACCCATTAAACCCGTTCACCAAGTGAAGCAGTGGGGCAGCCAGGAACACAGCTCCCACAGTGGGGACAGTACCTCACTCAAGGAACCTCAGTGGTGCCAATAGCAGTCTTGGGATTCGAACCCACGACTTTCTGATCACAGGGTCGAACTCCCTAACCACTAGGCCACCAGCTGTGTGTTATAAGCTTGCTTATGTGGTTTCTGATCCTGAATCACATACTGTTGTCTTTGCAAATGGATAAAGGTTTGCTGGAACAGTAGTAATAGTCTTCTTGTAGCATGAACATTTAAAAACGAAGTCTTTTTTAATAAGGAGCCACTATTCATTGCGTGTCCTGTCCTGTGCTTAACTGCTATTGTAACTGAGGTCTCTGATGGGTGGAATTAATAAGATTTCTCTCTTGTCTCGGCTGCAGATAACGGGTTCATTCCAGATACGCTGCTTGAGGACGTCATGAAGACTTTGGATCTCGTCTCTGAGCCGGAGTAGTAAGTGTGCATGCACGTGTGTGTGTGATGTTTTCAGTGATAACACGAGTAGGATGTTATGTGTGCATGTGTTTGCGTGTAGTCAGGATGTGGCTAGATCCCACATGGAACACCTGCAGTCCCTCTCTCCCTCTCCGAGTCGCCCGCTGACTTTGACTTCGGGTTCACATTCCACTGGGGCAGTCTACCGGGCCGTGTTGTCCAAAGCGAAGGGAAGACAAGTAGAGTGAAAAATCCCCTTCTTTCATCTCAGCTTTATTAAAGCGATACAGAAGGTCCAGAAGGTCAGTCAGATGTTCAGAGCAGACCTCACCTTGGAGGTGCACACCCGAGAGCTCACTAGGGGCTCTTTGAAACTCTTACCTGTTAAACAGCCCCTTCCCGGCTCATGCTTTTAATGGGCAGGACCCTAAGGAGTAAAGATGGATGTGATTGTTGGAATATATGTATGCAGATGGGAGTGGCCTAGTGGGTAAAACACTTGCCTGTGAACCCACTGACCACAATGTCGCAGGTTCGAACCCCCACTTTCTACCATTGTGGCCTTGAGACAGACACTTTACCCTCAGTCTCTCCAGGGGGACTGTAACTATAACTAATGACTGTCGCCCTTTTAACTGACCTGGGGCTTCAGCTAACACTTATCTGTGTGATCATTTAATCTGTCTGTTATTATTTTGAATGAAAAGTGCAATTACTTATTTGGTATAAATGACATTACACATGATGATGTGTTTCACAGGGAAAAAATGCAAGCGTTGGCATTGGAATCAACAGATCAGAACCGTCATACTTTTACCTGTTCACTTTTAATTAGTAATTATTAGGGCTGTAACAGTATACGATACAAAACCGAATTCGCGACACTCAGTTCCACGCACCCGTGTCGAGGTGTGAGGAGGGTGACTCACGACACACCCCTTCCTGTATAACTCCTTCCCGTATACAGTTCCCGCCCAGAAACATACATTTTTCGCCGTAATAGGAGGATTTTCATGTCAGTTTCTTTTCTTTACCCAATAGCTGAGGGTCTTAGGGTTTCAAAGAGCCCTCCCACAAGTTTACAAACACAAGCATGGACTCTTTGTTTGCTGAATTGATTCGCTGTGAGTATATGTAAGTTATGACACTGGGCTTAAAAGTGTCTATAAGCTGCTGGGTTGTGATAAAACTGCGTTGGAGTTTCTGTGT
>JBBPCY010059818.1:0-12556 GCA_037974405.1 Brachyalestes nurse
AAATAATTATTTCTTAGTCAGGGATTTTTTTCCCTTAAAATTCACTTGAGTTGAAGGTTACATTTTTCTACAATTTTTAAGTGTGAGAATATGCTTCTGCAATAAAAATGGAATTTATTTTAAGGCTTTTAACACATCTTAACCAGGGGTGCCAATAATAATGGAGGGCAGTGTAAATAGGGTGCTAAATATGTGACGTAGAAAACTGCTCACTAATTAAAATATTGAGCCACGTATTCTGGTCTTCTGGATGTGCCACAACTATCTGCAACCAGCTGGGATGTTCATTCATCCTATGAGTAACATAATTTTCCAGTTTGGCCCAGAAAAGGATAGTGTTACTGTTCTTGATCACAATGATGAATGAATATGTTGACTCTTAGAGAGGGCAGGGTAATAGTGATACAGAGAACATGTCTACTGCAGTATAATTTCTCACTCATAGCTCAGCACAGAGAAATTGGAAAACCTGTAAAAAAAACCCTTTAAATTTGTACAAGAGGAGATTATATCACGATTCAGTTTGGTAGTTATTCCTTTGTTTACAGCATTGTTTTGCAGAAAGAAAATATCCTTTTGAATGTAATTACAATGTGAATATATTTAGAACAATAATTACATTATTACATTTAAATAGTTAGCAAAACTAGTTTGTTACTGCTTATAAGATTTCCATTTACAGTACATATGGAAAAAAACATTTGGTATATAAAACTGATTCAGGGACTTACAGCATGTTGATTGGTAGCGTCACATAAAGCATTCTGTATGTATAAGGGCAGTCTATGAGTTTTGGAAAGTCATCATAGCGAAGCAACATAGTGAGAAATGAGGTCAGATCTCAGCTTTAACTTTACACTGTTTGTTCAAGTCCTGATAATCCTGTGTGCTGTATTTGAATGTGTCCCCTTGTGGCTTTGAATGTAAAGGATTATTATACGGTATTCTGGCTAGAGGGCAGCGATCATGTGAGCTTTTTATTCTCCAAATGAGCAAAAACAGCATTAGCATGCCTTCTTATCAACACTAACTGTTAACCCTGCCACATGCTTTCATCAAACAGTTCTAAATCTCTATTTTAAGATCCACAGGAAGAGGAACAGTGAAGAAATAAAGCTAAATCTATATATTGACCCCTCTCTTGTGGTGCTAGTCTAATGGCTTAGCTGTGGCACAGATAGACTTTATGGACAAACGTTGGTCCCCCTTTACAGCTATAATAGCTTCCACTCTTCTTGGAAGGCTTTCCACAAGATTTTGGAGTTTCTGTAAGAATTTGTGCCCATTCATTCTGTAGTGCATTTATGAGGTCAGACACTGATGTTGGATTAGAAGGCCTAGCTCACAGTCTCCTTGGAAGGCCTAGCCTACAATCTGAAAAACAGGTGTGTCCCAACACTTTCGTCCATATAGCGTATCTATATACTGCATGCTTACGTATGAATCCTCAAATCAATACATCTATAGCTGGTGAAACACAGGTGGTTGAGTTTTTGTACAAGGATTAGAATCAAGGCCTGTCTAATAAATTCAAGGCCTGTCTTATTCTACATAATTCAGCATAATTCTCTATTAATCCAGGTTTTGATACTCAGGCTGTGATTGATCTATGAGTGGTGGTTGGTGTAATGTAGTGGGTAACATCACCACCTCCGAAGCAGGAGAGTGAGGTTTGATTCCTAAGCTGGACAAGCATACCACACCGCACCATAATTTGCCAACACCTACTAAGAAGCTGTAAATCACTTGGATAAAAACATCTGCCAAACGTGTGAAATGTGTGAAACACAAGGAGGACTGTTATCATGTTACAGTGGTAGGTGAATGTAGCATTTGGAGTCCTGCCCAAGGTATCTTGTTGGTACAGAATGGTGTTCTTGCCGAGGCAAGGAACCAAAACCTTGTCTACCGTGTGGAGGGCAATGGTGTTACCCAGTACACTATATAAGAGAAGAAGGGACATTAAAGGTATAATTTTAGGGAGATTTACAAAAGCTATGCTATACTGCCTGCTCCCTCCTACTGTCAGTCTGTCCCTCTCTTTTTCTCTGTGCTTTTTTTTTTTAAACTTGTAAATCCCTCTCTCTTTTGTGACCTGGAGTGAATGATGTGGCACATCAGGCCTAACTCTAGCCCATCTCCTGATTGTTAGTAACACATAATTTGCTGATTTGTGACACTGTCTAAAGTAAATGGTTATGTTGTGTCTGCAAACAGTGATCACCTGAGTTAAACACCTTGGAAGTGTTTTCTCCTTGAACTTTGTTGTATGTTCAAATATGAATTGTTTATCTATGAGAACAGGTAGCGTGTGATACTAGTTTGGTTCGACACAGTCAGTGCCCTTAAAGGCAGAAGATGTGTAGGTTCCATTTGTGCCACAAAAACAACTCTGACTCATCACACTGAACGAACAGCATGTAATACACGAGATTATATGAAGACAAGCAGTTCACAAAGTACTGAGAGGTACTGCAAACAACAATAATGTGCATTGTGTGTGTGAGATAGTATAAACAATAATGTGCATGACATGAGAATTAAATTTTGGTATATGAGGATTTGTAAAATATAGTATTCTAGGTGTAAAACAGGTTGTAGTATATATCTGGAGAAACAGAAGAAGCTCTGGCATAGGAGATGAGCATACTGGTCAGCTATTTATAAGAGTGGTGGCATGACTAAAGAAACTGCTCGTAGGTCTGCTAGTCTTGGAATACAGGAGTCTGTAGTGTCTACTGGAGGGATGTAATTGAAAAACACAGCATCCAGGGTGTGAGGAATCTGTAATAATTTTCCCTGCTCATCTCCTGGTTCTTGAAAAATTCCTGTAGGGTGGGCCGGGGAGTACCAATGAATTTTTCAAGCAGTCATTGGACCGTTAACTGCAGTCTGTTCCTGTAATGTTTTGTGGCTGCGCCCATCCAGACCATGATAAATATATATGCAGACTCGTAAGTCAGATGACTATAATGTTGTCTGTGAACCTCAGGAGTAAACAGCTGGGTCCTTGGAGGTGCAGTCATTGGTGTAGAAAGAGAAGAGCAGTTGAGGGGTACACACCCCTGGGATTCACCAGTGCTGACTGTCTGTATGCCAAAATTGACTCCCCAGCCTGACCTCCTGTTTCCTGCCTGTCAGAAAGCTGTTGATCTATTGATGGATGAGGAGGATACAGTGAGCTGGGAGGGTTTGGGGGAGAAGATTTATAGGGTGATGGTGTTGAGCGCCAAGCTGAAGTCAAATTGTTGCAGGATGGATTGCAATTCCATGTTGACTGCATCATCCACTGAGATGTTTGTTGAGCCAAAATTCAGGAGATCCAACAAGTGTACTATGACATTCTTTAGGTGGATCATCAACGGTACAAACTGTTTCATTAGCACAGACCTGTAGTCATTCAGTCTTTGATGGAAGATTTCTGAAGGTGTCAGGATGATGCTGGAGCACTTGAAGCAGGAGCTCCAGGGATCTATTGAAGATCTGGATGAAGATTAGAACCTGTTGGACAGCACAGGCTTTAAAGCAGAAGCAGACACTATCTGGACCTGGTGCTTTCCTGGCATTCTGTCTCACAACATCTTCACATATCTTGAGTGCTGCCTGAGTATCGGGGGGAGATACCAGAGTTGCCAGAGGTCTGATGAGGGCTGTTATTGTTGAGCTGGAATGGGCTGTTCAAGGCAGTATGAATTTGTCCCTCTCAAACCTGCAGTAGACTACATTCAAGTCATCAATCAGCTTTGTGGTGTCTTCCAGGCCTCTCCACCCTGATGCAGCATTGTTGACAGAAAACTTGTTTTTAGCTTTTCAGTATAGGTTTTTAGCCATACTGATCTCTGTAGTCAGTTTGTTTTTGGCCTTTTTTTTCTATCTTCACTTATGTGAGCATCCATCTTGGCCTGATGAAGTTGTCTCAGGCTGGCAGACACGTGTGGCTTGTTATTGTTGTATGCTCAGAATGTCTTGGTTGGTACACACAAAAACTAATGTAGGGCATCAGAGTCAATCAGTTCATCCAAATTGTCAGTTGCAGCTTAAAAACAATTGTTGATGCGGGCAAAAGTTTCTGCTTTTCCTTGTTGGTCCATTTCTTCTATGTTTTGACCAAAGGATTTTAGTTTTTGCCTGTAGGTTGGGATAAGATGAATCAACAGTAATCAGATTGCCTCAAATCTGGGGATCAGAGCAATATACATCTTTAAGAATTATGTAGCAATTGTTAAGTGTGTTATCTCTACTGAGGAAATTAATATGCTGTCTGCATTGGTAGTTTGGTAATTTTGTTCCCAGTGATTATGAAGAATGGTTCCCTATAATTTTGTTTGGTTGTCTGCTCAGCCAGGGTTTGTAGTGCACCATTAATGCTTACCTGGGGTAGTATGTAAAAACCGACCTGGATGAAGGCTGGAAAACGTCCACTGTCAATAAAATGGCTTGCAGTTTATGAACAGTGTTTCCTGGAGTGAATTGAAATAATGTTAAGCAACTCTTCTCTGCTGAAGTACAGAAAAAAGTATAGAGTGCTGAGGCTGCCATCTGTGGCACCATCTTGGTATAAACACATGCAGTATGTGATTTTTTTAGGAAAATAATTTATACTAAAATAATAGATACTAACAGGAGAAAGAGTGGATGTGGGGTCTTTTTAGAGCTGGATTACTCACTGATGCCTTGCTTCACCTCAGTTAGATAATTATAGCAAGAAGGCAAGTTAAATTATAGTGAGTTGTGATTCTGACATATGAAGTCCAAAATATAGCTGGACACAGCCTACCAATTTTGCCTTTTGGGTGTAAGGGTTAACTTGTTTTAGGATTGATGTCACTTTGATATTGATATAAATGAAAAATCAACATCAGAAATATTTGTGCTGTGATGGACTGGTGCCCGGTTTCTTTCACCCTGTGAGTGCTGATTCCGGCTCCATCACCCACTGTGATTTTGGCTTGGATAAACATTTCCAATAATGGATAGATGGAAGGAAATATCTGTGGACATTATCAATGTGAATAATTGTTTCAGCTTTAGTTCCCACACCCATTTAGCTCGGAATTGGTGTTCCCCAGACATTCTTGTTATAAGAGCACATCTGGTTGTGCATGACTAATGTGGTTTCTGACACTGCATGATGCACTGTTATCAAAAAAGGGACAAAAACAACACTAGCAGCCAACTTGAGGACTCATGTCTGTATGAGCCTAATGGCTAATGGAAGAATTTCATTAAAATTCTGACTTGTGTCCAGGTTTAAATGATGAAGTTTAGTAGGTGAGACTAAGGCTAATGACAATATGAAGATTTTATATCTTTGCCTTGAATTTTACATACAATTACTGAATATTAATGACAATGTGACTAGAGTAACAAACTGAATAATGATGGATGTGCATTGTGCATGCCCTTGAAGGCCCAAATGTATCCATGTTGTAAGGGAAAAGTATGTGTATGGAAGTGTTTGGGTGTGTGCATGCACATGCACGTGAGTGGAGTAATTTACTGCATCATGTCACACACCCGGCAGATTTCACAGAGTGATTATGGCAAATGGCCTGGAAATGAAATGTGTGTCCCTTGAGACTGACCTCAGATGATACTCTTTTTTTCTTTCCTCCCTCCTTCCTCTCCCTCTCTCTGTTCTCGGCATGAATCCTAATAATACAGATCTGACGTGGCTCTTCCAGCTAAGGCATAAAAAGAAAACAAGGGGCTATAAACAGGTTGTGCAAGCAGTCTCCAAAACAGATTATTCTTACTACGGGCAAGCGACCCTGACTTGCCAGGACTAGTGGAAATAAATGACAAATAGAGCCAATAAGTGCAAATACAGGAGGCCCGGAGATTGCACATGGTGGTGATAGTGTGTGAGAAAGTTTGAGTGTGAGTGTGAGTGTCAGTGTGAGTGGACTAGCCTGGAATAATAAGAATACTCATTTGTGAGTGAACTAACATAATACACCAGCTTTCCCTCTAAAGCTCAGTCCCAAATGAATCCACCATTTAATCAGCTGAAGTATAGTGGAAAGCACAAGCAACACGTTTTGCTAGCTATAGAAACAATGGACTAGATTTTGGGACTCGGCCCAAAATGTGCCTGGTTGCAACTGCAGTATGCACTCATAATGCAAAACACAACTCAATGAAAATTCAGTGATGAAGTTCTTTCCTTCCAGAGCATTCTGAAGGGGTATAATTCAGCACCAGGTCAGAAATCAACAGTTTGTTAAACTATAACATGGACTGCATGCAAAGTTCTTTGCTATTTTACATGGAGGTATATTACTTTTAAATTGTTATACTATTTGCTCACATACTCTTTGACAGTTTGACAGTGGTGAAGCCCTCCCCATCTTTACTTCTGAGAGACTCTGCCTCTCTGGGATGCTCCTTTTGTATCCAGCCATGTTATTGACCTGTTGCCAATAAACCTATTTAGCTGTGACATGTTCCACCTGATGTTTCTTTTCCAGTCTTAAATTTTCAAGTTTTGTTGCCACTATCAGTTTCATTCTTTTTCTGTTTCCGATTACATGATTTTACACTGGACCCCAGCTTCCTTGGTAATGGGACAGTAAAAAATCCCCCAAAACATCAGCAGTTGCTTAAATGTTCATAAATCGAGCAGGACATGTCAAATATCTCCACCGACTTTTGTGTGTGGTTCTCCTGTATTTTGCATGTCTCTCCCTGAAATTTGCACTTTGTACATGAGTAAATCTGCCAGACTATTGCTGCACATATAACTTAAAAATGATAAAGATACTCTAATTTAGATTTTTTTTTTACTTTATGTTTGCACATAAAAGGATATGCTGCGTATTGCACTTGTATAACTATGTATGTGACAAATAAAGGAATCCTGAATCTTGAATGTTGAAATGCATGTGCATAATGGTGAAGAGTGCGTTTAGCGATTGGCAAATGCACTGGTTTTGTACGTAGCGTGGGGAGAGTCCGATTTATGCCTGAAATGCAACAAGCTTCATAAAAGGCTTAATAAGAGACACATTTGTTTCTTATTATATTTGATTCCACATCATTGTACAGCTGTGATTTGTTAAAAATAAAAGTGCATTGCTTAACACAGTAGTGCTTTACTTTTATTTGGGCATTTACATGTCTAATTAGTCTTATTCATTGTCTTGCTAGTCCTAAAGATGGAGTAGTA
The DNA here is from genome assembly GCA_037974405.1 of Brachyalestes nurse. Lineage (NCBI taxonomy): Eukaryota > Metazoa > Chordata > Actinopteri > Characiformes > Alestidae > Brachyalestes > Brachyalestes nurse. The sequence goes on from JBBPCY010059818.1 coordinate 7,169, forward strand.
ATGTTGAGTATTGTGCCAGAGCTATTTTTTGTGTCAATCATCCTTGAGCTCCACCTATTTTGACCTTCATAAGACTTTGGATTGGTTTAGAGTAGCCAAAACCTTTTGTCCTAAGGGGGCCAACAAGGTTTGTGGTGGGCCGAGGGCCAAAAGACAGAATACAAATGAAGAAACTGTGTGAATTCAAGATCTAAAGAGAGTGCCTTGTTGAGAGTGAAGGTGTTCAAGCAGTTTATTATCCTTACATTATCCCACTCAACCATTTCTTTTAAGACTAAGAGCTATTATGCTTCTTTTGCTGTGCATCTGGACCAGACATATCTCTTATTTCTCCAAGGGAATTTTAGTCTGCTAAGCCATAAAAAAAGCAACATTTGAGTGATCAATTTTTCTTCTGGGTATTTTTACCAAAGGTACTTTGAATATGAACACTTTAAAAGAAATGGGGCAACCTGCCCGCCCCACTTTGAACAGCCCTGGTTTAGTCATTTTTTCCCCCAACACACGCTAATACGTCTCACACTCTTTTATAGCCAAACTCCTTTATGGTGTCCCCAGAAGTATATTATGAGATGACTGTGAGACTATTACTGGTCTGCCCCTGCACAACAAAAAGCTGGGATTTGCTTCTAACAAGTGATGAAAGTGAATAACTTAGCTGTTAATACTGTGTGAACCGCATGACTAAATCAACACACACTTGCATCAGGGTATTAAGTGGACCAGTTACATTTGCATAAGTAATCACAATTATTTGAGATGCAATTATTTGTTGGGTATGTAAGTACATAAGTATGTAAGTAAGTAATTAAATAAATGAAATGTGTACTTAGACATATCATTTAACTTTATTTGCAAAGTAACTTCAAATTAGCCAATTTGAATGTTTAGCATGTATGTTCCCACAGCAGTTATTTGCTCAGTGTGCATGTGTGTGTGTGTGTGTGTGTGTGTGTGTGTGCGTGCGCATGTGCGCGTATGTGAATAAGGGAGGGTGAGTGTGTATAACACATAATTTCAGTTAGTACAAGGTATCATTTTAGTTCGTACAACGTAATACAAACGTTAATTTCAGTTAGTACAATGTAGGGTTAGCTAGTCAGACAAATTGGCCACTGGCTTTCTGGTTTTATCCACTGGCCTGTTTTACAACTCTTTACAATTGATCACAGTTTTTAGCATAGTATTACTAGTTTTGACCCTCTTAATATTATAGTACCTTCACATAGCTCAGACTGCCTGGTAAACCATCTTTCAAGTCATGCCTTAAGATCATCTGGTGCTGCTCTTCTCCATATTCCATGTGTCAATTTACATATTTTCACTTCAACATTTAACTAGTATTTGTAATGTTCCTTACTTTTAATTTTATTCTTACTGCCATTTTCTTGAGCCCATTGTTTTTAGTTAATTAAGTAAAGCATTTTTATATAGCACAAACTTGCAAAGTTTGCTATATAAAGTTGTTTATTATTGTTGTTATTATTACTATTATTATCATTATAGTAGTAGTAGTGGTAGTAGTAGTAGTAGTAATAGTAGTAAGACTGCTAGTGGCACCTCTGAGGTACTCTTGAGTAAGGTACTGTCCCCACACAATGCTCCCCAGGCGCTGTGTTCCTGGCTGCCCACTGCTTCACTTGGTGAATGGATTAAATGGGTTAAATGCAGAGGAAGAATTTTGTGCTGTTCACACTGTGTGCTGTGGTGTGTTCACATATGACAGAATAGGTCACAGACCACATAATCAAGTCTGTTAGGCATTACTTAGCAACTTGACGCAGTTTGAGGCATGCATGTTATAACTGAGCTCATTGGGATAAATGGAAACTTGTGTAAATATGCCCAAACTATTGGAACGCACTTGCGCTCAAAACACGCCAGTGCGCTTTGAAGTAACAGCTTTCTTGCTTTTAGCTCTGCTGAGTTAGGCGATGCGGAGGTGAGCAGTGATTTGGTTCAAAAGCTGCATTCTGAAGTGCAGAGTGATTGAAAGAGCTGGAGTGAGATGATGTCAACCCCCACAGACAAAGAGGGATCAACACGAGTGCTTTTTGGCTTTTGCTGTGGTTTTGTTTCTTCTCGGTTTAAACCAAAAAATAAAGTGACAATCCAAGTACAGCAATTTAGGTTTGTAGACCATCCTGGAGCATTTACACCCAAGCTATTTCATAGTCAGAAACATTCATTCATTCATTCTTTAACCGAGCTGCTTATCCTTAACCAGGTTGTGGGGGTGCTAACACCCTGGACAGGTCGCCAGTCTATCACAGGGCATCAGGAGCTCAACTTATATTGCCCAACAAAATGGTAAAAATTACTCAACCTTATCAGGCTAATGAACAATCCCAAGCTACACATAACACTACTTTAAGAGACTTGCTCCTCAACACTAAAATTACCATGACCACAAAAATGATCGTAACCCTTTACACACTTGGTATTCCCAAGCATGCAAAAAAATTACTAATTGCACTGAGCCAACACCATCCCCCGACAAAGCCTCAGCCACGTGTCTTTGTCACCTTTTTCGCCTCTGAGTTGAAAGATTTGCAATATCTGTCTTGCACAGTTTGGTGAACTCCCTGAAAACATACCTTGAGAGAACAAAGAAAACAAATGAGAGATTTTCTAAAAATTAACCTGGAGACACTGGGGACTGGAAGCTCCGGAAGGAGAATCTGAGAACCCAGGGAAGTCCCATGGGGATAAGATCTGAAGATCCTCAGAAGAGGGGAACGGAGACTCAGGAGTAAAAGCGAGAGGGTTAGCAATTTACCTGCAGGGTCTTGTGTCTACAAAGAGGACCAAAAACCAAGCCATAGAAATGGTCTTTTCCAGTTGGAGAGCTACAGGTGATGCTGGTTACTTTTTGATTACGAGGGAGGCATCCTTTATATTTCTCTGGTGAATGGGGGTGTTCTGACAGGTGGTCCAGCTCTAGGTTGTACACTTATTTATGTTAAATGCAAAGTAGCCTGAGCAAAACAAAAAATAGATGCATAGTTTTGATCACTGATGTAAAATAGTGTATGAGAGACATTTGGACGTTATACTAAATTAATTTTTCAGTATTTTGATGCTGTACTGAAATTACCACATACTGTTGTTTTCAGTGTTGGCCAAGTTACTTTAAAAATGTAATTAAAGTACTGATTACTCCCTTTAAAAGTAATCAGATTACTAATGTAATTACTTTCAAAAGTAATTAGTTACATTACTAGTTAGATTACTAGTTACTTCCCGACCCTCTAAAGAAACTCTTAAGTCAGCTCAAACACACTCTTAAGTCAGCTCAAATACACTTTATTATTAAGTGTTACAAACCTACCACAACTCACATAATGTTCTTGCCTTTAACCAAGATGAATTTAAAGTAATGGCTATATTTCCAGCTACTGCCTCACTCTCCATGCTCGCTTTGTTTTTGTCTGAGCTGGTGTCGCACGCAGGTCTCCCATAGATGACGTCAAGCATGCGTCTGTCTGACAGATGTCTGCTTGCCGCTGACAGGTTACTGTGAACTTGATTTTATTAGTAAGGCAGCGGTAGCGCAGCGTTACTTGAACTGTAACGGTAATCTAATTACCAATTTTAAAATTATAATGCGCTAGATTACTGCGTTACTAAAAAAAGAATCAAATTACAACACTGATTTTTTTATTATCTCTAGATCTCTGGACATCAGTTACAGCTGTTTGCTTTGAGTGGAGGTTTAGTACCATTATGAAGACTTGTGTTGTCTAGTAAGTGAGTGAATGTAGTGATAGTGGCGATGGCAGGTTGCCTGCTTTCTACTAAACCTTTTTTCTGTAAAGCAGAAGTGGGAGTGCATTCATGTTTATTTTCATCAATAAAATATGCAACGTTGTGCTGCACCTGCTGTTGCAAAATTGAGATTTGGCTAATGCGAAGCGCTAAAGTGTTCGTACTGTGCTGTCTATAACCAGCTGTGGATCATCGCTGAGTGTGGTGACTCAGAGCTTTGATGTGGGCTGGGCTCAATCTGCTGCCTTGGATTTCAGGCTCCTTCCCAGTCCTGCCGGAACAAGATAAAATAATAGCTTCAGGATCACTACATATGCACATACACATCCATAGGTGCACACACGCACACACAACTCAGAAACTCTCTCATCTCTTTTGTCACTGCTTAGTTGAGATTCCTTTGAAAAGTTTCTTCACCTTTGAACATTTGCCCAAGGACAGTTATGATGGGAGAAAGGCTTTGTGGGCTAACATCTGAACTAAAAGTTAGAATAGTTTCTGTGCTCTTTTGAATTTGGTTCATATTTCAATTTGGTTCATAATTCTGTATCAAAGTGTTCAGGTGTACACTTGCAACTTTTAATATTTTATGCTTGTTTTAACGTCACACATGAAGACAATGTTTTTTGAAAAAATGTTTTTGATTATGTATGTGTTCCAGCGTGGTACACCCAGCTTGAGCACTTCCCTTCTCCGGTAAGAGCAGCTAAAAATAGTACATTATAAAGAAACACTAGATTGAGGTGTACAAAAAGGTTTAACAGAGTTTGGTGGCTACTTTTATATGCAGGTGAGTTAAACCAAGTATGTTTGATCAGGGGGTTGTACAGCTCTGCGCTAGAGCTTAGCTTTAAAACTGGATTTAAAGGTGACATATTATACCTATTTTTAATAAGGATAATAATAACTAGACTGCATTTCTGCAGAGAAAATGCAAAGTGTTCTTGCTCATTAGCATAGCATTAGCATTAGCCTAGCATAGCCTTAACATAGTGTAAGCATTAACATAGCATTAGCATTAGCATAATGTTAGCATAATATTAGCATAGCTTTAGCATTAGTCTAGCATTAGCATTTCATTAGCATTAACGTTAAAATTAGTATGGCATTAACATTAGCATAGCATTAGTATAGTGTTAGCATTAGCATAGCGTTAGCATTAGCATAGCGTTAGCGTAATATAGCATTAGCATAATATAGCGTTAGCATAATATAGCGTTAGCATAGTGTTAGCGTTAGTATAGCATTAACATTAGCATAGTATTAGCATAGCCTTAGCATTAGCATAGTGTTAGCATTAGCATAGTGTTAGCATTAGCATAATGTTAATATAGCTTTAGCGTTAATCCAGTATTAGCATTTCATTAGCATTAATGTTAGCATTAGCGTAGCGTTAGCATTAACATAGCGTTGGCATTAACATTAACATAGCATTAGTGTTAACATTAGCATTAACAATTAATGTTAACATTAGCATTAACAATTAGTATTAACATTAGCATTAACATAGCATTAGCATAACATTAACATAACATTGCTGTGTGTGTGTCCCAATATTTTTGACCACATAGTTTTGTATGACAGCTCTGTCCCAATACTTTTGGCCATATAGTTCAGTTT
>JBBPCY010059829.1:0-12555 GCA_037974405.1 Brachyalestes nurse
ATTTCTCAGCTGATTAAGCACTGTTGCATCCAGTGTGTCAACCTCAATCTCCAACATATACTCAGTTACACTTGGAAGCACTGCAGACAACAAAACACGCAATAATCATTCTGGATTGCATGAAATTTAAAAGAAGCAAGAAGCTGGAGATGGTGGCTTGGGTTAAGTGAAATAAGTGAAATTAAGTTCAGCAAACTACGTCTGTTCATTCTGACTGATAAACTTTATGTGCTGTTACATACCTGTTGGAATTGGACAAGAGACATCTGTAAAACAAATTAAAAGAGAAAAAATAAAATTACTCAGACTTTACACATCAAGAAAAATTATATTCAGAAAAATCTAAATACCTCTTTGAGTTCAGTGATATATAAGCATAATTATTATTGGTACCCTTGGTAAAAATATTAGGAAAAATGTATCAGAGGAAAAATGTATCAGAGGTTAATTAGTTCAGTCTTATACAGAAAACATGAGAGGGAAGTGATCTTTAGGTGAAGTAATTACTTGATTACTTCAAATTAAATGAGGAAAATAAAAAAAGGGGATGGATGGATAGATAATTTTTGTCCCCCCAGAAAAGCCAAATGCCTACAAGATGTATTTTATCCACTTTCAAATGAAAAAAAAAAACGTTTTGTCACAAGTCATTGATCAATTAAAACATCCTGTACATGTACTTAATTTATCGTTGGAGCTCATACATACTGGTCAGTTCGGTGATTGGTTGGCAGAATTGTCCATCATTTGGAATTCCACTGATGCATCCGCATGTGACATTAACGATGTCATCACAGTGTCCATATGCTGTGCACTTGTCACATGGCCAGAAATACTGATCCTCACACCTGCACTGGTATCCAGTATTATTCAAAACACATGCTGTGAAAGAAACAATGGAATAACATGAAGTATATTTAAGATTCAAGATTGTTGTTTATGTGTCTTATGAACAGGTATATATGTACAACACACAGTGAAACTCTAAATGTCTCTTGAAAAAATAGAAAACATAATAGAATAATATTATAAACTGACAAATATATACAAATGTAAATAATTTACCTATAACAATATATACAAACTAGATGCATTTCCTATGTTGCTATAAAACCAGTGTTTTGAAACACTGATCAAAAATCCATGTTTTTTATAGTTCCAATATTTCAAAAACTGTAGGATACATAGAGGTGCCAAATATCAGCAATAAAAAACAATAAAAACTAGAAGATGCATGAGAAAATTGCCTGGTTGCTATAATCCCAAAGGTTGGAGACTGATTCTGATTCAGAGTCCAGGACTATACCCATTGCGCCATTGGGGGATCAGGAATTTGGCGGCACTAACCAAGCCATTTATGGGTAAGGATGCCTGAACACATTGCAGCATTCATTCATTAATTTTTAATTAAACCACATCTTTTTATTCACTGACCTAAGCTTTAGTGTTTCGAAGTCTGTTTATGAGTAGACTGTGAGTTATTTGTCTTTTTTCAGTCCCCAGCAGCATTAAGCATGAGTTTACAGATTCACTCTCTGATGAACATTTTAAAGGTCACTTGAGCATTTCTCTCGCTCCCAATATGTCACAGAGGTCTCTCAACCATTTTTTAAACGATCAATAGTCAGGCCCTGATCAACCAATCACAAGTTATATAAAAGCACACTACTATGGATATTAACTGATGTTTTGACAGTTACCAAACCATGAAGTGATGTTCATGGTCAAAATCCACTTGACAGCAGCTGTATATGTATATTTTTAGGATCGCAGGAGAGACCCTCAACCGCCGAATCTGTAAATGGGAAAGACCCTGCCTTGCCGTTGTGACCAGAGTGATTGTGTGTTGTGACCAGGTGAGATCTGAACATCAAGGTTCTTAAAGGTGCTCACCATCTCCACTATGTCACAGTTTATGTAAGTGGGAGAGTTAGCACTACCATCATCAAATGTCACAATATGGTTGGAGCTTTGAGACCCCATAGAATCATAGGTGTAGAGTGTGTACAGCAGAGGACTCAGCACACACCCTTGTGGAGCTCCAGTGTTGAGGGTAATGGTTCCAGACACACAGTTGCACATTCTGAAGACTTGGGGGTCTGACCTTGAGAAAGTCTAGCATCCACCTAGAGAGCTGAGAGCTGAGCTAATTCATTTCCAGGTCCCTTAGCTTAGTGAATAGTCTGTGTGTAACTATGGTATGGTAAGCTGAGCTGTAGTCTGTAGATAGCAGTTTTCCCATTTTTAATGTCTTCACATGTGAGGGTGGTGTGCAGGATGTGAGAGACGCAATAGAGCCACAGAACAACAGTCATTCTGGCTAGATGGCTTGAACAATGGTGTATCTTTTAAAGCACATAGGCACCACAGACTATGCCAGAGACTTGTTGAATATAAAGGTGAAGAGGCAGTCAGTTGTTCAGCACAGATCCTCAGGCGCCACCGTCTCTGCAGCTTTCGTGCTTCAGAGCCTGGCACATGTAGTGCGCCACCGTGGACATCATGACTTCATCGCTGACACTATCACATTCCGTTATCAGGCTGCTACTATTCCTAGCTAGATACCTGATGCTAGTGTAGGCATAGAACAGAATTTGTCAGCGAACATGGAGTCACAGAACAGTGGTGCTTTTGTCTTTATTGTCCAAAATGGTGCCCAGACCACCATTATATTGCCATATTACAGCACTGCAGGGCTTTTTCTGTCATTTGTTAGAGATTCTCGGTGAACAAACACTGTAGTGAGTCATTATAAAAGAGGAAAGACCTACAAAGATGTATGACATCAGCTCTGACGGCGCAGAAAGAAGTTACCTGTAGTGATGTTGAGTTCAGTGATCTTAACATCACTTATATTGAAGGGTAAAGTGAGTGTCTTCAGAAGATTTTTCAGCTGATTAAACACTGCTGCATCCACTGTGTCAATCTCAATTTCTACCATATATTCAGTAACACTTGGAGGCACTGCAGATAAAAAAAAAACAATAATAATTCGCAGTTATACTAAGTCCATCTCAATGAAAAACTCAAACAGAGAGAAGGCACAAGAGGAAAGAGCTGTAATTGTTTTATTGTGGTAACAAATAATATTTGCAAACAGCTCAGAATACCAAGAACTGACTGATGAACTGAGGGGCTGTTACATACCTGCTGGAACTGGACATGTGGAACCTACAAAGAAAAGCAAAATATTATTTGATAGTCACAAATCAAAGAAGCTCATCAAATTCAAGGACCAAAACAAAAATACTCATAAATCAAAGTCCACCAAAACTACTGAACACAAAATAAAAAATACTATAAATAAAACAAATGGTGAAAAACTACTTGCATTATCATGTGGTACTGTCCATGCAGTACTGGCCAAATAATCTAGCCTAGTGTTAGTCTATTGATGCACAGCCATATGTGCAACAGCAGTTCTGTGTGTGGTAATGATTTGGCTTTTTTCTAATGACAGAGTTTAAGAAAACATACACATGGCACAATTTATGCCATTTAAAGCTCCTACACACCTGTCAGCTCTGTGATTGGTTGGCAGAACTGTCCATCACTAGGCATGTTATTCATGCATCCACAAGTAGAATTGATGATGTCATCACAGTGTCCGTACTGTACACATTTGTCGCACGGCCAGAAATACTGAGCCTCACATTTGCATCGGTATCCAGTATCATTCAAAAGGCACACTGACATGATAAAAACAATTTTGTAACATATTTCACAAACCTAATGAGCATAGTGAAAGAAACTCTTGCCTATAAGAAAGGTTAAATCAGTTTATTGTTAAGGAACACAAGAAATGCACACACCGCAATATTCTAGCAGTAGATCAGTTTTACAGAGAACAGAGGGAAAACTTTACAGATGTTATGTTACTGATGCCTAATTTCTTAAAATTAAATCACAAACTGTGAAAAATCTGTGAACAGTGCACAAAAATGTAAAAATGACTAAAACATGACAGCCAGGGATGGTCCAAGCTCACCTGTTGTAGTGTTCAAATTACTGATTTGTGTGTCGTTGTCCAGTTGTAATGGAAGGCTGATTAAGCCCAAAGTCAACTTAATTTGTTCTATCAAAAAAACTTGTGATACATTCACCTCCACCACCACAATGTACTCCAGGGGTGCGGCGTTGACTGTGAATATTATAGGTAGTACATAAAGTAAAAGAAAGGTTAAAAGATAAAAATATGTTTTGAAATTATACTGGATTATAAATTTCATTGAAATGTGTATTTACCATCTCGTTTTTCTCTTAAGTGGGTAAACTCTCCATCCATGTAACTGATCTGGAATTTAATGAGTTTAAAAGGTTATTAGATTACAGCAGCAGAGTTGCAACTATCTTCCACTATCTTATAAATATAATATGATTATCATTACTTACTGGCATTAGCAGAAAATGACTTATCAGTGGGGATCCACCTTAAAACCTTTCCCTGACATTTTTTTTACATGAATGCACACTGACATACAAAAACATACCTGTGTTACGTGGCACTGACACATAGCAAATACCAAATATGCACAAGAGTTTAACCAGGAAAATCCATTATTTAAAAAGAGTGAGTTATTTAAGTCCAACGTTAACCAGTCATTAAAACATAGCAGTCTACCATTCTGAATTTACAGAAAATTTAGTGATGAATGTGATTTATGTTATTTTGCATTGCAGAGTGTTCATAATTCTTTTACTTTCTTGAACAAATAAGCTGCAGCCATCTTTGTATTTAGTTTAAAATAAAACACAAATCAAATAAATTAAATAGAAAATGAGAACAAACAGAAACAACTTTTGTTATTGTTATATTTAATTATTACAGTTTTTTATTTTGACCCAGCCATCTTTTGAGGGCAATGTATAAAAAGGGGGTAAAAAAACACTGATATGCATGATTCGTGCATTTACAATGTGAGTGTGTATATATACTTTATATTTAATAAAGTATTTGTTTATATAGAATAAAGCATTCGTTAAAAAGGAGGCCTTCTGGGCTCCTCCTGCTGTTCAGGAATTGCCATCCTGTCATGGTTCTCCCTTACCTCAGTACTATAAATAGAATATCAAATGTAGTATATGTATGTAATGTAGTAAATACATTTAATTAATTAGGCAGACAGAGTAATCAGTCAGATACATTACTCTAAATTATCAGATAAATATATTATATGCTAATGCTGAAGAACTCCTATTTAAGTGTAGCGGAGAAAGAGATATAAAAAAAAATTTAATAAATCTGACAAAGTCTTTACAAAAATGTTAAAAATGAACTCAGATACAGGATACCAGAGTAAAAAGAAATGATAAATTGTCAAACTGAATTTTCATCCTGTTATGTATTAATGGCTAACTTGCAAGAGTATTTTTGAAAGGATTTCAAGACATTTTCACAATCTAATGTCAGTGTAAGTGTAAGTAAGTGTAAAACATATGCTTAGCCTAGAAGTTTGAACAAAATTAAAAAGTCATGTTACCAGAACACATTTACTTGTTTATTGCTTGGGCTGCAAAATCAACTTTTTCCAAGCTGGCTTAAACTGAATATGATATTTAGCCTCTATCCCTCTCGCAGTGTGTGAAAACTGTTACAACTTTAAAGCAGTATGAAAATGACAGCTTTTCTACATGAATGGGAGGGGACAGCTCTTATTGTTCTATTACCTGTTGTTAAAATTTTATATAAGTTATCTATAGTCATCTATAAGTTACTACAATATAAATTATTGATGCGTACTTATCTTACATCACATATTCCCAAATGTCCCTGATATTTGTGCGAAATGTAAAGAGGAAAAAGATACCTTAATTCATTGTTTATGGAAGTGTACAAGGATACAGCGATTTTGGAATGTAATAGAAAGCATGGGTCTCAAGATTTAAGACTTTGTTGTGACTCAGAAGCAGTCACTGCTTATTGACTTCGGACATTTACAAACCAGAAGGATAATTGCATTGTTGTGGAGAAGTATGGATACACATTCTACTCAAATGTGGACAAAGGAATTGATGGCATGTCTACATCTGAAGAGACTAAACATACATTGTAAAAAAGAAAGATAAGACTTTTGCTCACTTATGGAAACCCTACATACATTTTTTGTACACTCATGAATTTTGTGATTACTCTGAAATGTTCTGTAATGTTTGCACAGCTGTGATCTTGTTTATTTTGTGTGTTAGTGTTGATTTATATGTATTTAATTGTCTTATTTATCTTCATTTTTATTCATTTTATTTATTTATTTTGCTAGATGAGGGTATGATGTGTTTAAATCCAATAAGAACATTTCAATAAAAATGTTTCAAAAAAAGAAAATGGCAGCTTTTTTATTAATTTCAGATTCAGTCAAAATGTCTTATGCAGGTGTTGACTGATGTCTGTGACCAGACCATAATCATTCTTCCTTGGTAATGGTTTTCCAGGTCAGCATCTATTTTCAGGTTCCTCCAGAGTAATATCTATGCTGTATTTACTTCTAGTAAAAAAAAAATATTTTTAGTCCCCAGTTCCCAGTTGCTGTAGTAATGATTAGTGCGAAGAGTAGCTTTTCATTAGATCTGAGCACTAAACCTACATTTGCAAGGTAGAATTCATTATGCTCACAGCATTACAAAAATCCAGTTCCACCAGCAGCCATGCACATACTCATGTTTCACTGATAAGGGGGCAGGCTTTGGATAATTATTACAGGTCTTGTTTTTTCTTCACAAGTTCCTCATTCTGACAAGCTCCTTCAGTTTCTTTTGTACAAAGATGCAAAGTTCTTAATAAAGCTAAATCCAGTGAAGGTAAACACCTCTTTATAGATTTACAGTGTTTAGCAAACACTTTTATCCAAGCAACTTCCATTCCCTAACTACAGGGCACAGTCTTGCTGGAGCAACTTGAGGTCTTGATCAGGAACCCAGTGGTGGTATGCTGACGATAGGATTTGAACCCATGACCTCTTGTTCCGAAGGCATGTATTTTACCCACTAGGTCACCACCACCCTCATAGCATGCACAGCCCTCAACAGACCCTCAGAATCAGCTTGAAGTTAAGTCTTTTATGGGGTTTTTTTCAGTGAAGTGTTGTATATCAGCCATATTCTGCTTCCAGGGTCTGTGCTCTCCATGCCACTGGGGTTGTGGCAATATTTTCTTTTTTAATCTGAGTGGTAATGCAAACATGAAATATTTTTGTACAAATCATTTTTGCCAAACAATTCTTTCAAATACCATTTATAATTATAGTTATGAATATAACCTCCTAGCTCCTAGCTGACTCTAGCTGTTTTTTTACATGCATTTTTATTTCTGTTTTGCTATTTGGGCTTATTGGAACCTAATTAGAATTAAAAACTAAGTATCATCTTTTGATATGATGTACTTTTAGAGAAAAATTATTAGCACATACGTGGATTCTTGTTTCAAATTTCCATAAAACACAATAATGTCACCTTTGTGTAATAGAGTGAAAAACTCTTTATTTCCACCTCGAACACAGCAGTTTTTTTTTTCCTGACTGCTTCTGCATGTATTAATAACACAACACACATATTTCTGAACATGTTTTGAATATCAGAATAAAAACAACATGGAAACATTGCATTTTTGCCCCTTTTGGACAGTTAAAATTACTGTATGGTTAATTTTTATTTATTTCATTGGGACAATGTGCAGCTTTTTTCTTATTTCACATGTGTGCATGCTTGCTAGCATATTAGATGTTTTGAGGAGCTTCAGTCCATAAGTACACTTACGTGTACTTCATGTAAGCTAACTTACATGTGCTAATTTTATCTATGTATTTATGTATGCATTTACTGATTTAATTGTTATTTATTTCATTGGCATAACGTACAGCTTTTTAGCTGCAACAGAGATAGCTTTTTTCTTATTTTACATGTGTGCATTTTTACTAGCATATTAGATGTTTTGAGGAGCGTCAATCCATAAGTACACTTGCGTGTACTTCATGTTTAGTGAAATACAAAGTTGTTATTTTTAAACTTTTTTTTTCAAATTTGCATGTCATAACATACATACATTGCTTTTATAAATATCTAAATCAGAAAAAGCCAAAAAATATGACAGAACGTCTTGCCTGGTCGATGTTTGTGTATGGAGCTGCCACTTGAATCTTCTCTTGTGTTCGCCGCCATACTAAATTTTGACCATAGTGTGTTAGACTCTTCTGATACCACCAGATGGAAGTCTGAGTACCAACATACGTGTCCATAACACCCCTAATTCATCAGTAAACACGATTGTGGAAATACGAGCTAAAACCTGCCGTCCACGCATGTGACCGCAAAGCCCCAAGAGGTTAATGCAAAAATATATTTCAAAATTAAATGGGAGCTCTCTTTCTCTGAGCTATGTCTTGGAATGTGACATTGGAGTGTTTGTGTTCAGTGTTTTCCATTTTCCACAAAAATCACCAACAAACAATACGTTTTAAAATTTCTAGTCGTAGAAGTTAAATTAAGTTTCCTCTTACCTCTAAAGTGTCTGAAACTTCTGGGAGTTCTTGTAAGTCCACTACACATATGCTCAGCAGCAAAATGGCAAAATATCTTAGCAGGTAAGTTGATTTTGTCCCTGTAGGAGTGAAGGAAAACAATTCAACATTTGTATGAAATTCAACAAGTAACAGCATATGTAACAGTTTTGTATTGACAATGATTTGTTGACTAGTTTGATTTTGGAGCCTTCGGAGCCAGTGCAAAAACCAAAAACTAAAAATCTGTGATCTGTGGTCTACAGAACACCTGATGCTTTTTTACAAAAAAAGCTAAAAAAGCTGTCTCAAAATCATGATAGTTTTCTTTTATGTTATATTACTGATATCCAATTTTAACTTGTGCTTGTATGCTTTAGAGTGAAATACAGTATGCAGGTTTACTTTGGTTGTTGTAAAGCCTAGGTCAGTAGTGTTTGAATGTTTAGGTTACTTACTGCATACCTTTAGGCAATAACATTGTGGGAAATGGTGTGTTTGGAAATTTCATGGCTTAGCCTCTTTACAAGCCTACAAAAATTGTACTACTGCCTACATCAATGTGCTTAACAGATAATGCAAGATCATTCAAATAGATTCCTGCAGATAAAACAAAGTCTGAAACTTTTTCGGTCTTCACAATTTTTGAAATGGTGGAACACAGCAGTTTATTAATAAATGTATTTTTGTCTTATTATGAAGTTTAAAAGCAGTGAAAAAGTAACATTATGAGTGGTAAAGAATTATGCCAGTCACTACTGTGACTCAGTACCACATTAACGTTTTGGAGTGGCCAAGTCCTGACTTTGAACCCAGCTGTGATGCTGTGCCTGGGAAAACATTCCAGTAAATCTAAATTAAAGCAGTTCTGCACAAAAGAGTCCCACAAATTAGGTTGTGGTAATATTACATTATTTTACATAAGATAAATGCTATTGTACAGAATTCAATTATTTTTTCCCATGTGCCTCGGTCCCCAGCTGTCTGGTTGGCCTAAGCCCCAGTCAGATAAGGAGTTGCAGTGATTTTGGGGTTTGCACATTTTTTTTACTACAGGTTTATCTTTGGTTTCTGTTCAGTTGTGTTCGGTGGCTGCACAAAGACAATTTCGGTGGCCTTTCACTTTTGGGACATAAAAATAGCTAGCTCATGTTTTGTTTGTGTTATTACAAAAACACTGTCATTTGCCTGCCAGGAAACCACATCCCCTCCCAAAACCAAACAGGCCTTGATCCTATATCGCTGTGGACTTTGTCATGCACCTGCCCATACTGGGAGGATACATGACCGTTCTGATAGCAGTTTTCATTCATTTCACTTTCCTTCTTTTAGTCCTGCAGGTGGCTGAGGCCCTTTTTCATGGCAGCGTCTGTGTGGAAGCTTTCTTCAACAAGTGGGGGCTCAGCGTCAGCCTCACCTTGAGGTACCAGCCCCAGTCAAATGGCCACTCCATGACCGGTCTGACCCTCAGGGATCTAAGTGTCCACCGAAGGTCCTTGGGTGCAGTTGTAACACTGCGTTACCTACTTGTCATTTCTCTTGTTAAACTGCTCAGTAGATGGACAACATAACTTTTATTCAACTTAAGAGTGAAGCAATAGAAAATCAAGTTGTGTGTAACATCTATTTCTCACCCAATTATCATGTTTTACAGTTTAATACACCTTATCTTATCTTATCTTATTATTTCTCTGATGCATTTATTAAGTGTCTCTTTTTGATACCAAAGAAAGCTACTCTGTGTAAATAATTAATACAATTAAAAAATAATAATTTTTTTAATTATGACGTATAAATCACAAAGTGGTTATCTTAGTGTCTTTAAGTCTGGAAAAAGGTATATTATCATTTAGTTAGAAAGCAAGAAAATAATGACAATATAAAATCAACATAATTGTTCCATTTTTTTTTAGCAATAACGTACCTTCAGTGGCCATGCTTCGCTTTGCATTTGTTATTGCTTCCAGGGATAGAATTGTAGGCCTTGGGGTCCCTGGAGGTGACCTATAACAAATTTGGAACAAATATATATATATATATATATATATATATATATATTAGTGCTGTCAAGCGATTAAAATTTTTTATCTAATGAATTACATGGTGTGGCGATTAATTCATCTAATTAATCGCATTTAATCGCACATACATACAGACGTTACAAGAAGCATTTTTTTTTTACCATTTATTATTGAATACAAGCCTATACCAATGGTCAATACATTTTTATCACTGACTGAACACAAACCTATGAATTAGGTTACAGTATATGACAGTTGTAAGTTCTGATACACTTCCTCGTTTCTCAAATAAACCCAGCCACCATTATCATCGCTATTTCCAGCCCTATTCAGACCCAGATCACCCTGCTGCCTCTGCACGTCTCCCAGCTCTCTCACACACACCGCGGCCACTTGTAGCGCTGAAACTCCACCCCTAGGTCTGGATGGAGAGAGCTACGGCTACTTCCAGCCCAATTTTCCCCCTCTCCTGCTGCCTCTAGCTCGACCAACACCTCTCCTACAGACACTACGACCACATTCACCACTGCCACCCACTTTCCCGATGGGCAAAGTGTGGAAATAAACATGTGTCTGTGCTCACTCTCGTCTGGCATGGCCTTGCTGTTTACTCGAAACTTTGAACAGGAAGATGACGTGTTTTTGGTCTTGAAGTACTACATGTCTGCCAACTAGTGGTAGGGCTTAAAGCGTAAATTGCGTAAAAAATATTAACGCGTTATTTTTTTCTGTGATTAATTAATCTAATATATATATATACGCAGTCGCAGATTAACAACCAGCACGAGGACGAAGCCCAGACGTCACAGTCAGCTGTAAGTAGAGGCAGGAGGTTTGAAAGTAGCCAATTCGAGAACGTTATTTATTTCTCCTTGCAGCTGATTGGCTGCTGCCCTGTGACGCTGCAGTCCAGAATTTCCCTCAAATGTTCTCGTGTTTTTCAATTTGTTCTTCTTAAAGCCCTGTATTTTTATTACTGTAAATTAAATTAAATTTTTACTGTGTTCACCCTACTTATACCAAAGAAGACTACAGTACATACCAAAGAAAATGCCCGTGCATGCATTACAGTACAGTCTATACAGGGGTAATATCGGTATTTACATTCTAGCCATGCAGGAGTTCAGTGTAAACTATACAGTACAGATACCGGTTTACCTTACCATTGTCTTTAAGGCTAATGAGTTTAAAATTAAATTAAAGTGGTTTGGCATATTTTGGCATACTTGACTGGCACAGAGCTCTGACATCAACCCCATCCAACCCCTTTGGAGTGAACTGGAACAGAGACTCTGAGCCAGTATTTGAATGTTATGTCCCTGCTGATGTAATGGTCATCTGTCCCAATACTTTTATCCTTATATTGTATAACAAGTAACTTATTTGAGTTATTTTAGATCTGATTCTCATTGAGTTTGGTGCTCAATGAGAATCCGGCTGCTCCGTCTGGCATGTTTTTGTTTGTCATTTAAGTTTATGAATTAATGTAAATATTAATCCGATCAATACTAGGGTTGGGTACCTATATAACCGGTATGTACCGGACCGAAACAGAACGCGAATTTTGGTGCCTAATTTCGGTGCCACTTAACCCTTTAAGCACCAACGTCGCAGAATTGCGGCAAGATGTCATCATAAATACAATAGACTGTAGTTACAAATATCATGTGAAATACCGTTTGTATTCCCTACCACTAGTTGGCAGACATGTAGTACTTCGATTCAAGACCAAAATTACGTCACCTTCCTGTTCAAAGTTTCGAGTAAACAGCGGGGGAACCGAGTCTACGAGTCACTGATGCAGGAGCAGCCGGAGAGCGCAGTTCAGCTCACAGCGTGCGAGTAAGCGTGTGAGATTTGTGAGAGAAAAATGCCAAAATGGCTGATAAAAAGTCCTATGATGGTGTCTTGTGAATGTTATTCACCTATTCTGACTCTTAAGGAGAATATTTGCCATTACCTCTCTCCATTTATACCCCACATAAACTTTGGGTCATGCCCAACATTTTTCTAATTTACAGTAAGTCTCTATCTTTAACCCCTTT
>JBBPCY010059850.1:0-12555 GCA_037974405.1 Brachyalestes nurse
CCTGAGTTTAAGGTCTGCTGGGAATAGCACCTAATGACTGCTCCCACGGACAATGAAGCTGTTATGTCTGGGCCAGTGACAGGTAGAGGCCGCTATTGTTTTGGGGTTTATTATGGGACTCTTATTTTGATGATGTTTTGTGTTTAGAGTCGCTTTGTAAGCTGTCTTGTGTTTCTGTTAAATGATTGTGTTGTCATGATTGGTTTGTGTCTGAGTCTGTTTGGCATTTAAGATTCAAGAATTCATATTTTAGTTGCTGGTCAACCCTCACCATTGCTCTCACATTTCCCACACCTTATGTGTCTTCTGTATTAGGTATGCTTTGTGTTTAAGGTCCTTGTGCCTCTTTACTTTATATGTGTAGAGTCTGTGTCTTTTATAATAAGTACATCAAAGGAACCTGCGTTTGCGCTTCACCTCACTCCCTGAGCACGGCAAGACATGACAGAAGCTATCTTAATAAACAGTGTTACCTCAACTTTCTGACTGCATTTGATTTTGGACTTCGAAAAAGATTCAGACTTAGAATTTCACTCCAATTTTCTCCACAACATTACTCCCATTTCAGGTAACACTGCCCGAAAGAGAAAGAGAGGACTACTAAGTACTTTGAACCAAAGGAGTCATTTGAAGAGAGATGGACTTCAGAATGCCAGAAAGCATTGATGAGATCATCAGTAAACTCACTGCAGCCCGTGTTGGGATTTGTGAACCCAAAACTTCCGTACATATACACATGTAATATCTTACTATTCACCCTGATTTTCTACCAAACAGCTTTCAGGAGGAAGATGATCACGGTGGTGGTCTGTCCCTTCACTAAAGAGGAGATCAGCGACAAAGATTTGATTCCAATCTCAGAGCAATTGTTAAACATTTGGAGTCAGGAGACATGGCATCTCCGTCATATCAATGAGAACTCCCAGAATTAGCTTTTTGGCACAGAGAGTGGAAATTATTGGAATTAAAACAATGAACATGCACTGCCAGTAGAACTGAGAGCTACAGTATTCAGAACCAGGAGGCAAACTAATCTTAATGTTATGTATGGGTCTGAGAAATACCCTAGTAAGCTCTCTCCAAAAGAACCTTTCTCTCTTATCCCCCTTGAGGCCCCACTGAGGGATGATTCCTTAGCAGCTTAGCCCAAATTAACTTGAGAGTTTGCTCATGGGAAAGGGGGACCTGTCAGGTCCTAAAAGAACGACAGATCAGGAGAGTCTGTTTCCCTCAGACCAACAAGGGTGCCTCTTGGGAGGTCCCCAGAACCCTCTTCTGGCAATGCAGGAATAGGGGATGTATGCTTACCTGTTCCCCCAAGTATGGTAGATCTCTTCCTTGATGAGCCCAGTATCATGGACCAGGTTTCTCAAGTCTGTCATCTAATGACAACAGCACGGATAAGAGATCCCTTGTCATTAAATCTGGTCAAGAAGTATCAGTGGAAAAGAGCCATGACTATGTAGGTTGAGGATGCAAAAAAATTGTTGGTGCGGAATTTTAGAGTCGATGAGTCTTGTTGTAAACTATTTAACTATTCATGTATAACAGCAATGCACTAACTATTCATGTGTAACAACAGTGCTGGGGCCTGTATTGCTTCCATTGTTTGCTATGACTGCATCCCATACTACTGAAGAACAACATATGAATGCTACCTGCACTTTTGAATGTATGGAAGTATTTTACAGAAAAAAACAACTAAACAACTTGAATGCAGACTCTGGAAAGCAGATTTGTCATTTCACAGTAGTACTACAGCGATGCATGAGCATTTCCGGAAATCCCTGTTTTGGAGTTAGGCTAGTGTGTCACATTTATACTTTGTAGATATTTTATTTTCAATGAATATCCGTGCTTCATTCATCAGGTCGCATATTTTAACTTTTGTTAGTTTACCTGTCAGAAAACATTGTCTCCTGGATTATGCTTAATAAGTGATTGGTTTTTCAGTCATGCTAGCTAACAGGTTCAGGTCAATAATATATAATATATAATTATAGTAGCAGCTACCATGTCTTGTCTTCTTCCCTGTTTTTTGCTAGCATTAATAAGCATTAATACTACAGTTCATTCTTGTTAGTCTGAGAGTTGAAAATCTCATGGAGGGAAAGTAGGAAGCTACTCTTGGTAAGGTTAAATATGTTTTCAATCAACCAAGAAAAAGATTGCTCAGGCAGCAGATGTCTGGGCCAGTGTTGCCACATAGGCATGTGTTGGCATCACTGATAACTGAGAGTTTACTAGCTTCTACCTTACAACCCTGCCACTCGAAGAACAGCACACTGGACTCAATATTGATACATGGTCTGAGCAGGAAGTGAAAAGGTTTGATATCCCTCCAAGCAAGACTGTAGCAATTGTCAATGACAGTGGCTGTAATGTCATGCTGGCAGCAAATATCTTGCAGGAAAAACATGGGAGGGTGTCTGTTCACTTTGTAGGCCACACTTTACATCAGCAAGGTGTCTCGTGGAGCACATTAAACAAAGGGAACTGGCTTCAAGCACACTGAAGACAGAGCAAATACAGATGGGGACCCTAGAACACAAACTTTATGAGGTGGAACTACCCTTAGTATATGATGACTTGCCTGCTGGAACAGAGATGGTCACTGAGTGCTACTCTTTCTGACCCAGAGCATGTTGATATACTCAGGTTCCTGCACTGCAGTTTAAAGTGTTTGTAAATTTTTGTAAACAAATATTTTGGACTGGAAAAGGTTCTTTTTATTTAGACTTGAAATCTTATTTTACATTAACAGCCCCCATTCTGAGGCAGAGGCTGCTATTTTGAGTAACTTAATGCACATTATCGTTTTGTTAAAAAAACGACTTACATTTACATTTGTATTATGTAATTATTTTATTTAAATTATTGTGTGGTCATATTACAAATACATTTAATTAAGCCAGCAAGTTTAAATTTCAGATTCATATGTTGCATGGGTTATTGTTTTCTTTTGCAATGGGAAGTTATTTAAAGGCAGAGACCTGTCAGGGCTGGGGGCAGGTTGGTGGCCGCTAGGGGCCACCCTTGATAAAGTATGCATTTTGTTGTATTTTGAGTTTGAGTTTATTTTGAGTTCTTGCGTTCCTGATTATTAGTCACAGCTGGGTGTTGTTAAAAGGTTTGTATTAGTTTATGTATAAAAGGGGTTTTGGTTTAGAGTTTGGTTGTGGGTTCACCGTTGCATTTCACCTGTTTGTGCTTGTGAGAAAGTCACATTAAGTTCAGTGTGAATATTCAGAGAAGGCTTTGTGACTTCTGAGAACTAGCAAAATGCAATTTTGTAATTTTACATAAATGTGTCAACTACTTCTGTAAAATTCCTATTTCATTTTTAAGTTTTGAAAACAATAGGGTTAAACTGTTGCAATGCCCTGCAGAAAATTACCAGATCAGAATGTATTTTTCTCTGTACAGTCTAGATAGATACAGCCAAGCAAGATCTTGCTTAGGCCTTCAGTATAATCAGAAAGGAACAGTGGAATCAACCCATCACATTTGATTAATAGTGTGTGGGACCAGTTTAATAAATGGGAACATCACTCTAGGTATTC
This sequence comes from Brachyalestes nurse, assembly GCA_037974405.1. Taxonomy (NCBI): domain Eukaryota; kingdom Metazoa; phylum Chordata; class Actinopteri; order Characiformes; family Alestidae; genus Brachyalestes; species Brachyalestes nurse. The sequence goes on from JBBPCY010059850.1 coordinate 3,564, forward strand.
TACAAGCTCTATAGCTTTACCAAAGTTTTGTTAGATGGTAAACAGTGGCAGCTCTTTACCAGGACTCTTTACTGAGGTCTACACTAGATAAGGTAAATGCATGTTACATGTTGCTGGCTGGCAATAAAAGGATATGTTGTACTTTTTTCCAATAACTTTTAAGCTAGACTTAAAAAAGTTCCTAAGCAATAAGGAACTTTGATAAAAAGCAAACATACATGATATGCAATCAGTGATTTGAAAAGCACCATCATTGGATATATCAATGTACATTTTATAATTTGATGTTCCATAACCAAAATAAAATGCAAAAGCTTTCTAAGCCACCGGGCTTTCTGTTTACAGCCCTCAACTCCAAGGGCTAATGTCAAATGAATACAAACAATGAAATTAAAACCCCCATCATGAGACATATTATTCAAATAATCATGAGACAAATAATTTCAAACGGCCTTGCCAGTTGACTGAAAAACTGTTGACTGAAAATAGACTTAACAGAAGCCTATGAGGAGTCGCTGCAACACCTACCTATTGTTTTCCATTACAAACAGATTTCCTTCTTACATACTCTTTCTTATATCCTAACCAGCCAGGTGGTCTGCACTTACAAAGTCCTGAAACATCCTTTTAAAGACAGTGCCAATATGAAGAGCCAGTTAGAAAATAACATTGCAGTGTTGCCATCATACAGTGTGCTTGAATCACATGAGATCAGACAAGGTGCCAGAGCAACAGACAGCGAACTATTATAGATATGACTTACCTGTGTGATGATGTTAAACCAAGCGTAATGAATCAGTCAGCCAAGCACATAAGGGAAACAAAGAGAGACAGAATTGTTAGCAATAGCAAAAATTCCAGAGTGTTTCCTGTTTGCTTTTCAAGTGCTCCTTGTTACTCGGTAACCAATGGTAAACTAAGGTCCAATACTTAACAAGAAAAATACCTATATTAACAATTAACTATTCCCAAATTAAATTCAAATAAACATACAAATTCTCATTCTTGCATTCTTACATGAAACTTCACTCAAGCTGGATTAATGCCTCAAACACAGAGGAAAAGGGCTTCTCTAAAGCTATAAGTCAATTTGATGTCCATTACATGCCTGCTGTATTCCCATAGAAGTACGGTAGTTTAGCTACGGTATGGTAAAATTGATGGAAATGTACATGTTGACAGGATGTGCTATAACCGGATTCGATATAACTGGTCTGGAGTACAGCCTTCATTGCAGATTTATTGGTCTAATGGGGCATTACAATTAATAGAATTAATTAATGGACACCTCCAGACAATTGACACAAGTACTTCCGGGACCATGCTTCCGGGTAGCAAAAATGCTTTTCATTTGGGAAAAACTGACATGAAATTGACTGAGTCATAAGCATTTCACTTGTCCATATACTTTGAACATACATGGAGCAGGAATTCCCACCACAACATTTTATCCAAGCAAATATATAGCTTTCAGTCTATGCACTGTTCCTCATGATATATAAAATAGGCAACTATATTTTTTTGCAATGTGTTACAATGTACATGTGTGCTAAATGCACTGTCTTTGAATGATAAGCATCCCTATTCCTGCAATATATTTCTCTGTCCCAGACAATTGTCAACAGATAACTCAGATAGGAGTAACAAAGTCCTAAAATTGGGAGACCATCTGATAACTGCAAATTCTGGCTGTTGCAATCCAACCCATAAACTGCCAGCCACATTAACAGGATACAGATGGCAAAATAATACTCTATTTCACTCTTAATTTCCAACAGTGTCTTGCCCATAAATCAGGCTTCAGACGGTCAGGTTTGATTTTTTCCCCACATTTATTAATATTTATATACAAAGGTTGATTTAAATTCCAACCAAATGTAAAGAGAATGATAAAAAACTACAGTTATCAATGACCTCTCCAAGATAAACACTACTTAAGTTTTATGAGCAAGATTGGATATAGGAATTGAAAAGATTTTATTAATACCAATGTCGGTATTGATCACTGCGGATCCTTTATTGATTCCTGATAAGCCGTGTTTTATTATCTGAGTCTGGATATGGTGTAGAATGTTGGCTTGTTAACATTTAAACCTATTATAATAGGTTTTGAAAGGCTGAACTCAAGACACTTCTTCTGTGGTCTTATGTTGAACTGGTATTTGCACTCTAGCTTGTCTTGGTCTAGGCTATCAACCTCCCCAAACAAATTTTCTAGATGATCTTAACCGAGTCGAGTTGCCTCTTTACTGATAAACTTGCTAAACGATACACTACTGAGGTCCTTGTAACCCTCTTATCAGTTGCATCAAAATTCATGTTTATATACAATCAGGTATTCAGAGTACAGAGACTTGTCAAAGCTGAAGAAAATGTCTCTCATTGACAAATAAAGGATCAGGCAGGCTGTTTTTCTGAATCCTAAAAGTAGTGCATTTTGGAGACAAAATCTTCTGGACAAAGCTGGACCAGATATCCTCGATTTATGTCTTACTACCCAATACTGCTTTGAGAACCACAGGTATTGCATACCTGAAGCAAAATTTGGGCTCTGCAGGACGAAAGATAATGTAAGGTAGTGTAGAGAGAGATTCCGATGTCTCAATGATGAGAGAAAAAGACATTTCTGTGTTTCTCTTAAAATTACTTATATTGTTATTTTGTTCTTCTGTGACAACTATCCTGTGTAACCCCAAAGTTAATTCTTTCCATTTAGTTAGCAAATAACCCTTATAAGACCACTATATGTTTAGATAAGAAAAATCATAATTCTAAAGTTTATACAACAAAACAACAAGTTTCTAGTCACAATTATGGACTGTGCAAAAGGTATGGAACTTTATTCTGATAACAGAGGTTTTATGCCTGCAGAGGTGTCATAAACTGACCCTCCTCTGCTTTGGGCCCTGCGTGCCAGGTGTTTAAAAGGCTGTCTGTAGAAGGACTGTAGAAAGACTGTAGCTCGACCAGGTCCCATTAATACGTACTCACAGTTGGTCACGTGGTTAGTTCCAGCCAATCGCAAGTTGGGGGAGGCACAGCCATCTTCTCTCACCGTTTTGGTGCGAGTCTGACCCTCAGAGTGGCAACAGTCTTGATTTCATCAGTATTCAAAAGGTAGTCAATGACCACAAGTGAGTATTAATGCCGTGTTTGCAATGTGAGGGGAAACTGAAAGGTGTAAAGTTGGTAATAGAGAACCTGTACTATGGTAGCTGAGCTACAAATTCAGTTTAGAGGGACTAAACCTGGTCTAACTACAGTCTGAATGTGATTGTTTCCATTTCTAGAGCAAGTATTTAAGGTCTAATGGAAGCAATTTAGTGTTGTTCACTTCGATAGCCGTGAATTTGAGTTTGAGAATTTTCAGCATTGCTAGCCCTGTGTGTTTTGCTGATGCTGTTCCCTTGTTTGGGCTCTGTGTGACGCCAAAGCAATGTTAGAGCTACAAGCAGCAGAGTTGATACTGCATGGCAAATCTTACCTTGTTTACTGTATTCTGTATTTCTAGTGGCATTGCTGCATTCATTTACATTTAATTTCTGATACATTGTTAGATTTTGAGTGAATGATATGATTCTCTGAATATTTTCTGTTATTCCAGAACTAAATGTACAACAGCCCAAAAGTGCCTTCATGATCTTCACTGTGAAGATAAAGGCCAACAAATTTCATATGCTTGAAGTCCGTCTCTTCAATTCAGTGTCCTAACCGACACTCAGGAGTGTTTCTGCCATACCCCAAAACGAATTAGCCTAATCCCTCTCCCTAACATTTGGTCCTTCGAGCCGGATTGGCAGTAATTATTCCTGGCCTAATGGAGAGTGAAGAGGAAACATATAGAGACGGAAGAGCAAAACGGCAAATACGTCCACTGGTTCGACTTCAAGATTATGAAGTGGCATATATGGACTATCCTCAAAGGGATGTTACACTGAGAACCTCACACACCATTAGCACTGAGGGACGGCACTCCCCACACATGAGTATGGCCACGTTTTCCTCCCTGCCTGCCTCACAAGCTCACCCTGACCACTGCTGTAGGGATGCTCCTCTTCATAAGACCCCTGAGCTAGCCCCAGCGCATTTCAGTATGACAGAGCTTTGTGGTGCATCAACTGAGTGTCCATCATCAAAACAACATGCCCACTATGTTGACCCTGACTACATTGACAAGCTCAGAGCTATTAAGAGAAAGAATGCCATGCTCCTACAGTCTAAACACGAATTCCAGTCGGGCCTCCAGGAACTCAGAGAAGCACGTGCAGAGTTTAAAGAGCTGATCCAGGCAGCCCACTCTCTAAGGGAGAGCCTCAGTAATGTTCACAGTAGCCCAGCATCCAATATCACCCCCTCTGCCAAACCAGTACACAAACCAGACTGATTCAGACACATGCCACCCTCAAATAGCAATGCCTGAGGTAGATGAGGAAGGTCAGTGGCCTGATACCCCGCCATGGTCTGCCCCGGATGCAGAGCTCAGTAACAAATTGGAAGGCCTGAACTTAGTGCAGAAGAAGCACCACACCAGTCTTCCCCATGGAGCATTCCCTCCACCTCCTCCGATGCAGCGTTGGTAACCTACTCAACATGCTCCCCATCCTGAAAGGCCATTCACAACCCGTGCAAGTTATGTGAGCCACTCAGCCCAGCCACTGCCTCCAGCCATGTATCCTACAACATTAAACACCCCATCCAGCTGCATGCACATTCAAACAGCACAAGGCATCAGAGGCCTACTCACACTACAACCTTCAAGGCAGAGCCAGGTAGAGCTTCTTTCCTTTCCCCTACCTATGGTCCACCACCAACCTCAGAAAAAGTGTACAGTCCTAAACCTCACATTCCAAAATGTATCCACCCTGACCCTGGTGAATTTGCCAGACTCTGTATAGCTCTACAAAACCTGCTGCCACTAGATGGGACTGAGTTCTTTAAATATCAGATATTGAAATTGGATGAGGCCAGGCTGGGGATCACATGTAGCCTGATTACTCAGCAAGCTTCCCCCCGAACAGAGAGCATAGTTTCGTCATCACACATTCTCTCACTCTGGGACAACACACACTCTCTATGACCTCTCAGACTGGCTCCAGTATGAATCATGGTGCCAGAGCGTCAAACTGCTGTGAGAGGAATTAAAGACACACATAATTTGAGGTATGATACTAAGCAAGGTCAAAATACTGTAAGCAATACTGCATGAAGCTGGAGATTCAGCAGAGGGAGCTACAAAGAAGAAGATGGTTAAAGGTAAACCTTTCAGTGCAGTGCAGCTACTAAGCTCTGTAGAGACCAGCTTAGAGAATGGATATGCACTAATAAACGCTGCTGGCGATGTGCGAGATCCCACTAAGCTGCTCAGTGCAATCTGAAGAATCCATGCAACATATGTCAGGGTAAGCATCTCCTCGCCCTCCATGAGCTGAATGTGAGAGCACCAAAGCAGAGCACAGGCTCTGATACAAAGGAAGAGAGCTGCTTGACCAGTTCTGCAGCAGACATCCTTTATTTGAATCAGCCAACCGCTGGAAGCAGAGTTATGCTTAAAGTCATCCCAATTATTGTTCATTACAAAGATCGGAGCTTGAACACATTCGCTGTCCTTGATGATGGTTCAGAAAGAACTATGCTGTTACCTAATGTGGCCAAAACCCTGGGTATTAAAGGTACAGCAGAAGAGCTCCCACTGTGTACTGTACGGATATTCAGGTCTTAAAAGGACGTCCTCATCTCATCACTCCTATCGAACGGGTGAGATTTGGTCCTCCCAATGAACCTGCAGCAGTTCACACCCGTCTCAGCTGGGCCCTTCAGGGACATGCTCAGTTCATGGGCCGGCCAGCTCCTTCCCAGCAGTGTCTGTTCACCTTCACCCTCCCACAGACTGACGAGCTGTACAGGCATGTGGAACGCCTCTGGCAAATAGATTCAGTACCTTACAGGAATGAGAAAGAAGTAACTCGTTCCAAACAGTAATGTTCCAAGTGTGCTGGATCACCTACCACAAGAAGCCAGTTCAGAGAGTCTTGAGCTGTGGCTGGCACAGGATAAATCTGATCCTTTGGAATCTACTTTGGGCCTTAGCTGGCACTGGCAGACTGATACCTTGGGGTACAAACATCGACCAGTCAGCTATGAGCAGCCAACGCTGCGGAATATATACAAAGTCTTGGCCACACAGTACGACCCCCTAGGATTCTTGTTACCCTTTACCACCCGTGCGAAGATTCTCATTAGGCAGTTACAGGAGAAACATCATGGTTGGGATGATACAAACTTGCCGCCGGACCTCCTGCAGTCATGGTAGAGGTGGGAGGAGGAGCTGCAGGCCATACCTCTCGCTACGCTTCCCCGAGCTTACAATCTAGCCAAGGTGGACTGGAAAATGTCATCTACAAGATCCATATATTTGCAGACGCTTCAGAACAAGCCTATGGGGCTGTCTCGTACCTTAGGACAGTGGAGAAGCAAGGACAGGTTAAAACATCATTCATTCTTGCAAGGTCAAGGGTGGCACCCAAACTTGTGCAGTCTATTCCACGTCTGGAGCTGTGTGCAGCCGTAGTCGCAGCCCAATTGATCACACTTCTGGAAAGGGAACTCACTCTGAAAATAAGTAAAACTGTCCTTTGGTTAGATTCGACCACCGTCCTTACCTGGCTACACTCTGAATCCTGCCGTTACAAAGTCTTCGTAGGGACTCGGGTATCGGAGATCCAGGAACTGACTGAACACTGTACCTGGCGCTATATAGATTCAGCAAACAACCCCGCTGATGACCTCACACGGGGCAAAACCCTGAAGGAGCTTGCTGAACCCAACTGATGGTCTCAAGGAGCCCCCTTCTGTGGTGTTCTGTGGCATTCTGTGGTGTGACTACGACATCCAATGAACCGACAGGTCCAGATGGCAAGAAATGCAGATTTTGGCAGGAGCTCCTGGACACTGCAGTGGAGAAAATACACCCTGGGTCGCAGACTACAAACTACTTGTAGCAGGGAAACCAGTGACCTCCAGAAGTCGCCTGCTTACTCTCGCTCCGGAAATTGATCAGGTCACTGGACTCATCCGGGTAGGTGGTAGACTAATGAATATAGTGGTGAATCAGTCTAAGCCAATTCCTACATGTATTCTGGCCTATGTTAGAAATTTAAAATAATGGAAAAGAGTCGAATTACTAAATAGAAGGTGAAATATATCTTTATGTCTCTTACAATTATTTTGCAAGCAAATATCTATATCAAATTAAAAATTGCCAAAATATGTACATCTGCATTAATATTAACATACTATTAGCAATCCCATAGTAGGGCTAGCAAACATCAGCATTATAGTGAAGTGTAGTGCTATGGGCAGTTACATGGGCAGAAATTAAGGTATAACTCTAATACTCACTGCCACTCACACAAATACTATCACCTCATTATAAACTGCTTTCGAAAACACAAAGACTCACGCAGGCTCACATGTCCGCAAATACACAGCACCAGACACAGTGAGCTACTCCATGCCACATGTAGTATCATTACTTTTATAACTTTATATGATTGCTCCAAAGTCATCTGTGTGGCATTAGTAGGCAAGTCAATTTGTTTACTGGCTTGCTATTTGAAATAAAGGTAGAGTTACCATATGGAGGAACATCATTACAGTCCTTTTCTAAAAGCTTGTGCACTGGGCGAGAAAAGCCCTGCTATTATCCACACAGACACTCTCCAACCAGCTGCCTGCAAATACTGTTTGCTTGGCTGATAGATGAACAGCCCTCAAAATATTAAAGTGAAAAACAGCCTGAATGTTATAGTAAGATTACACAACAAACACGTGGCATCACACTGTAGTAAGGTACACAGTGATTTAAAATTTATGTTAAAGATACGTCATAAATGGTCATGAGAGATTATGTAATTTTTTATGAATTGCTATAACATTAAATCAGCTTATGATATAAAGTGAAAACAGTAAAAAAAAAAACAATGAAGGGCACAATTTTTCATTTTTTCCTTTTTTTCATTTTTGCAGATATTTATGTGATTTTTATGAACCACAAAGATCCTTGCATGACTATTTCCAACCTCCCCTCAAACCAAACAGGGTTTTTTGCCTGTCTGTCTTTACTGTCCAAAAAAATTAATAATATATGAAATGTAATAATAATAACATTATTACGGGTCCAAGCACGCAGCTCATTAAACAGCCAGTTCTATTCGACGTTAGATTAGTTGCAGGTTCACTCATCTCCAGGGTTGGAATGGGACAAAGAAACAGCCCTGGACTTTCTTTACCAGCTTGGCCGTGGTTCCGGGGAGTGTTCTTTAAGGGTGTTTTCACATATAGTCCTCCTTAAAGGAACCAAACTCAGTCATCTAGAAGTGGTCCAAAAAGTGGACGTACAGAAAGGGGACTCGGTTCTTTTTATGTTCACACTGTGAGTCCATTAGAAGGGGACTTCGTTTTCTTTCTCCAACTACGGCAAGCCTAGAGGGCGAAAATAGTCGAAGCAAATCTGGAGCGCTTTGTGTTCATATTGTGTTCATGCGCAGGTTTAACTGAACATGTTCACAACTATTGTGAGCATGGCCACCATATGCAAATTAAGCTTGTCGGTTTTGCATATAATGAGTTAACGCTCTAAGCGCCAAAGTCACAGAATTGCGACAAGACGTCACCATGAATAAAATAGACTAGTTACAAATATCATGTAATATAGCATTTGTATTCCCTACCACTAGTTGGCAGACATGTAGTACTTTGATTCAAGACCAAAAATATGTCATCTTCCTGTTCAAAGTTTCGAGTAAACAGCAGTGGAACAGTCTCGAGTCATTTGTGCGGGAGCAGTCAAAGGGTGCAGTTCAGTTCATATCGTGCGAGTAAGCGGGTGAGATTTGTGAGGGAAAAATGCCAAATGTCTAATAAAAAGTTGTCCCGTGATGTCTTGCGAATGTTATTCGCCGATTCTGACTCTGAAAGGGAATATTTGCCTTTT
>JBBPCY010059871.1:0-12554 GCA_037974405.1 Brachyalestes nurse
CATTGTAACTTCTCATTTCCCTGTGAAAATAATGCCTTTTACTTCAAAACTGTTCCACCAAAGATTTGGGTGAGCTTGATTGGTACATTTACCCTATGCGTATTCTGACGGCTAAATTACGACATTCCGGTACACTACAATACGCCATAGTCAACTTCTATCCCCCACAGCCTCGTTTTCGATTCAACATGGCCGCGGGCTGAATAAGGCTTTATAAACAAAATACTAACAATGCACATCACACAGACAGGACATCTTAAAAACCTGTTGACCTGCCGCTAGGGTCTTGCAGCTCCCAATTTTAAAAGCTCATAACTCTAAAAAAAGTATATTCACACGGCAATACTGAACACGGAAATACTGGATTTTAAATATGCTTGTGTCAGCCCTTTTTGAATTCAGCACTATCTTATCGTCCTGGTATTATTAAAGGGGCTAAAAACACTCAAAACCCATAGCCACAGGTCTTATCAACTTCAAAATTTTAGCTCAAAATAATTAAAAAAAATTATAATAAGCCTTTAAGTGCAAATAGTATTATTCGAGACGCCATCTTGTTTTCAGAAATCTAAAATTGCATAATAGAATTATAAATCAATACCAGCTTAATACCAGCGCTGGTCTCCCATTCTTTCTTCTGCCAGCAGACCATTTTGAACTCCGCGCCAGTAAACAGGGGGGCGGGGCCAGGCCTGTTCCCAGTGGAAACCAGTTTAGCACACAGAGCTAATACAGAGCCAAAATACCCAGAAAAACTTGATAAATCTCGCTCAAAACACAACAAAACAACTTGAAAGCACTTTTATCACATCCAGCCAGCTTATAGACAATTATACAGCAAAGTGTCGTAATTCCAAAACACTTACTTTTCGAAGAAAAACCAGTACGTCTGTCTGGAGCGCTTTGCTTTTCCGGAGCGCGTCTCTCGAATATTATCCTGGAAATTCTAATTTGCTGGCCAGATATCCCCATCAAATGTATTCAAATATCTTGAATTTGGTCTTGTGTGCACATTTCGCTGTGTTTCAGCATAAAAAAGCCATGGTTTTCAGCCGGAGCGTGAAGAGGAACTCCTCTCTCTGAGCGCCTCAGAACTGATCTGGGGCCGGCTTTACGGCCTTTTATACCTCTGAGCGAGGCAACACCCCTTTCACTGGAGACCTCTCGCTATTCGCTACAAGCCTGTATATGTAAATTACAAATTCTCTCTAACTGGTGAACGTACTTGCCAGTCACAACCCGACCAGTCAGGAGCGCCTCGGCGGCGGGGGGCGCTCATTCAATGGCTCAGCCTAGGATACACCCACAGACTTCCGGGCAGGGTTCATTTGCACCGTGAAAACCCTCGCTATTGATTAAAACACACCAATATTGATACAAATACATCAATAATGGGGTAAAAGGTATTTTCTGCGTCCCGTATACGGAATCAAGCCCCCTAGTGGCAGGTCAACACTAAACTGGAACATGAAAAAAACTCTCAACCAGGTGAATCCAGACTTTTGTCTGGTACTACCATTAAGTGACGACTGATTACCATTTCTTACTGAGTGAGTGAGAGAGTGAGAAATAAATGGCTCTCCATGTGAAAATCAAGAGATGGATTTCTCTCTCAGCCCCCCAGGTTGTCCACCCTTTTTACATCACCTTAATTTTTGAACTGGCAACTACTGATGTAGTGTTTTAACAGGGTCAGCACCTGATACACAGCCAAAGAGTGCCCAAAACGCTGCACCGGACCCTTGTTGTTTGGAACCACAGCCCATGTACTGGTCTCCAAATTGCAACTTTAAAAAAGAAGAAGAGATAGAAAAAGTACAAGAGCAAACAAAAAAAAAAAAAAAAAAATATATATATATATATATATAAACCTAAAAAGTATAATACATGTACCTTTCTTTTACAGAATCGTTGTTGCATAAAATTTAAATTTGGTCAAACAAAAAAGCTCAGACAAAATAAAATGCAGAAATAACCGAATACTGACAAAAGGTGCAACTGACAGAGCTTTTCCCATGTAGTTGCACATGGCCAAATAGACAATAAAGCATCTATCTATCTATCTATCTATCTATCTATCTATCTATTTTTTAGTTATTATTGTAACGATAAATTGTTTGCCAATAATGTTCTCAGAAAGCTATTTCAATAATTAAGAAATAAAATATGTTAAAATAATCTATATACTTCACACTATTTCAAGGGACCTAAGAACAGCTTTTATTCACAGACAATATTGGCTTAAAACTCAAATGGACTGTAGCACAGAACCAAGTCCAAAACCTAAACATGAAAACATTAAAAGTACCCATGCAAAGCCAAGACACCCAACACTGAAGCACAGATAGAACGAAGGGGTATGTCCTTACTTCATAGCCATCTGAAAAGAGCTCCAGTTGAAGCTATATCCTCCAATTACCCACATCAGCTTTCCATGCAGTACTGCCTTATGAGATGCTCGTCCCAGAAACTGGACATCAGGCTTCCCATTATGTAGAAACCAGTATGGTTCATCAGAAGGGTCTGATAGGGAGCAGTCTGCGCCTGAGAGATAAAGTATATCAAAAAACAACTTTGTTTTATTTAATGGATTTAGGCATTCCTAGACATAAATGTCATAAAATGCCTGGAATTTTGTCTCAGACTATTTAACTGGTAAACATCAAGAGAAAATAATAGACATAAGCCTGTAAGCATTATTACTGAAAGGCTCATATTTTAAAACACTTACTATTCAACTGGTAGTGACTCTATAACAAATAGAATAGTGCCATCTAGTGGTACAGTAATTGATCTCTCTATTAGGTTTACATCCTACCAGCCCTGATTCTTCAAAAGATCAGCAAGCCATAAAGTCATAACAATCCAGTCACAGCTCCATGTCTACAACCTACCACAGTTAAACCTAAAAATGATCCTTTCACACAAGCAGTGTGAGTTTAGAGACATAGTCAGAACTTTTCCATGTTTATTTTACTTCATTGTCTCTTCATTTTTTTCTTCATTTTATCTTGCCACCATCTTTTTCCTATGAAGTCTTTGAAGTGTTCGAATGATATGATAGCCACCTAGATAATTTAGCAGATGCTGTAAGCATCTTTACTACCAAATTACTACCTGCTTGCCTACACTACCCAACTGTTATGTGACTAAAGCTTTTTAGCATATACACTGATTAGTCATGACATTAAAAAACACCTGCAGATTCTGCATATACTTGATCACACTGAGATCTGGAGAATCTGGAGGCCAACACCTTGGACTCTTTGGCATGTTCCTCAAATCACTCCTGAACAATTTTTGCAGTGTGACAGGGTGTATTATCCTGCTGAAAGAGGCCACTGCCAGTAAGTAACATTCTCTAATGCAAACATGTTTAGGTAGGTAATACATATTAAAGTAAAACCTACATGGATGTCAGGGCCCAAGGTTTCCCACTGCCCTGGCAATCGCACTGCCTCAACCTGCTTGGCTTCAACCCGCTTGGCTTCTTCCCAGATCTATACACTTGTCTATTTGTCTTGCATCCAGTTCATCAACTTCAAGAACTGACTGTTCACTTGCTGCCTAATATATCCCACCTCTTTGAGAGATGCCATCGTAATGAGACTTATTCAGTTATTGTTTTCTTGTTTCTTACTTTTTTAACCTGTAGCCCTTTGAGATCTTGTGATTATTATTGTATTATTATTATTATTATTATTATTATTATTATTATTATATTGTTCTTTTATTATTTTGTTGTGTACAGTGTCCTTGAGTGTTTTGAAAGGTGCCTTTCAAATAAAATGTATTATTATTATTATTATTATTATTATTATTATTATTATTATTATTATCAGTTATTCACCGCTCTTGTCAGTGGTTATAATGTTATGGCTGACTGGTGTAGTTTGTTTATACAGATAAATAGTGGCACTTTCTACTTAAACATATTGTACTGTCTTTCACATTGGTGAGTTCAGTGTAACTGCAGTGGAAAAGAAATGGATTTGAAAACATGAGAGGTGGACACATTCCTGAAATCAAATATTCTCAAAACTACACTGTTACACATCTGTACAGCACTGAGTTAACACTGGCCTTTCACCTTGCCAGCTGTTGTTGCAGAGGCAGAGCTTTTCCCCAGTGAGGTCACAGTATCCATGGTCAGGACCTCCACAGTCATTCAAGCAGTAGGGGATGTCACAGGCCTCGCCCTTCCAGTACTCATCACATTCACAGTGCACACTACTGGAGGTGGCATTGCCCGTAGCACAATATCCATGAGCTGAGCAGTTATTAGGACAGGAGTCTATTCTGAAGAGACAGCCCAAATAAGGATTAAAAATATGTAGAAATGAACAAATATTCCAGTGTGTTCAACCTAATTTCTTTCACATCTACATTATGATCACACATACCAAAGTAGTTTCAACTCTTATAGGTACTAAAGCAATTTTCCAATGGCTTCTAACATGCAGTGACAGTACAGAAAGCTTCATTTCTAGGAGGTAATTTTAGTGATTTTAATATGAAAATCTCTTCTTTTGAGACATAAGCATAAAGGCTTCCCTAACCCTCCTATTGTGTTCTGGTCAAATCTGACCGATTTTCAAATTTGCTCTCTAGAAAATGCAGTTAATTTCATCAGTTTGTTCTAAGGTTCCATGATTTTGTTTACATGAGGCACTGGAATGCATAAAAAAATATTTGAGAAATTGTATTTAACTTTGTGTGTTTTATTGAACTTATGAAAACTCATGGTGTTCCCAGTCAAAAATGACCGGCCATTAGAAATTAATTAGTAAGACTACAATTACAATTCCCACACCCCACCATGCGGGTGCCTCTGAGCACACTCACATATAAACACACACACACACACCTTATGTCCCCTTTTCCCCCCACGGGAATCTCCAATTCAATTTTTACTCCATGGGAACCACATCTGTTGATTCTTGAATTCCTGAAGAAATTTTGAGAATTTTGCTATGCAAGAATCTCCATAGCAACCGCTTCCTTCACCTGAGCAACCACCCTGTATACCTTTGCAACCACATATAAACTCCCCAGCCAACAAGTCCTACACCATGGGAACAATCTGGAAACTCCCTTGCAACCACCTCCTACACCATAGCAACCACCTTTTACACCATAGCAACCATCTGGAAACTCCCTAGAAGCCACCTCCTACACCATAGTAACTGCCTAGAAACTACTTAGCAACCACCTCCAAGGCCATAGCAAGCACCTAGCAACACTCTAGCAACCACTTGGTATACCATAGCAAAAATCCAGAAACTCTTTAGCAACCACCTCCTACAAATAGAAGCTCCTACACAACAGGAAGCACCTAGCAACACCCTAGCAACCACTTTGTATACCATAGCAACCACCTAAAAACTCCCTAGCAACCACCTCATCCACCATAGCAACTGCATAGAAACTACTTAGCAACCACCTCCTACACCATAGCAAACACCTAGAAAAACCTTAGCAACCACATTGTATCCCATACCAAACATAAAAACTCCATAGCCGCAATCTCCTACACATAGCAACTGCCAATAAACTACTTAGCAACCACCTCCGACACCATAGCAACTACCTTTTATACTTTAGCAACCAAAATAAATTGTCTTTTGTCTTTACTAAATACATCATACTGGTCACTATTGACCAGGAACACGACAGATGTTATTTTGTGCAACGTTTAAGAAAATTTGCTTGTGTACACAATGCCTCTGACACGCGTTCCGTGACTTAACCAATTATTGTAGTCCCTTCATAAAAGGGACAACAACAACAACAAGAAATTGTATAATTGTAAGAAATATTTATATATATATATATTTATATATAATGGTCAAAAGTGACCAAAAGATAGTTAAGCCTAAATGAACACAATAGGAGGGCTAAGGTACACTGGCTCAATAAGCCTGTAATGTGTTTGGATCCGACTTATTGTTATGACAGTCCACAGAAATCAATGTGTTTTACACACATTCCAGGCAAACATGAAGGAGTAGCTAATTGTCTGGATTACAAACAGTGATAACCTCTTTTGCATGCACATTTTCAAAAGCTAATGTTATCAAAGAAAGAGACATGTGAAAATTAAACCAACTTCACAGCTCACTTCATCTTGGCCATGGGTGGCATTAAGGCTTTAAATTCCAAATTTAGAATTGAGTCTTAATTTCCAGTGCCTAAATTCACATTATCCAGATCAAGCAGCAGATCCTACAGATACAGTCAGCTGCAAAAACAATTAGCTGACATTATTGTTACATGTTACTTTTCAACATTCAGTGGCCCAAAAAAATGAATGACTGTGAACCGCTGCTGTGTTGTGTTTTGAAAAAGAAGGAAACTAGCAGTAAACAATATTTCTAGAAGCTAATAAAAACTCCTTTGACAAAAGATTATTATACTGTTCTACATTTATATATAAATACTGTAATACCAATAGGGCAAATGGAGATTTTATAAAGCTGGCTGTTTGGTACAGATAAAATGAGGATAGATGGATATTTTTATCTAAACACAGGAAACTTTGTTGCCTATCACCTAAACTGCAAAAAAAATAATCTTAATTTCATAATAAAGAATGGGACTGGGCTCAGTGGCCAAGGTGTGGAAAAGCAGAAGTGGGCAAAGACTTACGAATAGGTGATGTCAAATCCTGTGAGGTTGTAGGCAGCATCACTAAAAAAGTGCAACAGAGCAAAACCAGAAGTGGTTGCCACCTCTGGAACAGTTTCATTCCCTTTTGTTTCTGGAACAATCAAACCGCTTCAAACACAGCAGAACAAAACACACAAGTTATCAACATATTCGCACACAGACACAAGTGTAGACACATAATACATATACTATTGATCTCTATTACGTGCAATAACATACTCCTAACCATCATTTGTGCTATTAGTAATTCACTTAACTGTAAGTTACTTATTTATAGTATTTATATTCCAGCATTTGTGTATACAAAGTGTATTTCACATTGAGTATTTTCTGCAGCGTGTTTACTGGATTTGTTTAGACTTAATATTTTATATTGTTCTTGCCTCAGTGTGTCTGTGCAGTCGTAATATCAGTAGTTTCCTCCAGGATCAATAAAGTTTTCTGATTCTGATGGTACAGAAGACTAACATGACTGCAACTTCGAAAAATGTATCTCTCGTGCACTTTTCCTCAGGCACTGCAGTTCATTTATACAGTTGAAGGTAAGTTTCCAAATATGAAATATTTATCCTATTTTGAATTTAGCTTGGGAGGCAAGGCAAAGCATAGCAAGGCAAATTCATTTATATATATCAGATTATCACATAGATCATTCAGTGTGCTTAGCAGGGTTATAACAGAAAAGCCCACTCAGCTTACAGCAGTTTAGCCCATCTAAATGGTGTGTTTGCTATATTTACTTATATCAGTCATAAAGGCAGGGTAATAAAATCTAAAGAATGAGAGGAGGTTGGCAAATAAATTAACACTGTTCATTTCCACTCACAATATCTTTGAGATAGTACAGGATATTGCTGCTCTGTCATAGCTTCTGGTCCCACATCGGACTCACCTAAACACAGCTACCAAAGGCGCATAGATAGAGTCTCCATCAAAGATGTACATGTGATCCCAGCCACACTCCGAAGCAAAATGGTTAAATCTCAGCCTAAGGATGCTGTTTGGACTGAGGTGCAGAGAAAACACAATTAGAGATGTGGTGAAGGCAGTGCCTGCAAGAAAATTAATAATCCAGCTTCAAATTGACACATCATGGATAAAATGGAGGAAGGAAGCTATACTCACTAGCCCTCAATGAGCCACGTGCATTTGGTCTTGTACTTGTAATTCATGGGGCCGTCTGTCAGTGACCCTGATGGTTCTGTCAACCTGAAAAACATAGAGACATCTCAGCAATCTATATCAATATACGTAATCATACATACTATGCACACACATATGATGTGAAATCTCATGTGAATTTTGTATTAATTCCCTGAGCTGCACTGATTGACATAAAACCTGCTCAAACCACAAGCCACTCAAAGCCAATAATTTTTTATATTCGGTTGATAAAATGTCTTTCTTTACATATTCAGAGGTGGGCATGATGAGGCCAGATCATGTGATTAGGATTAGAGACCCAATGTGAATGTGGCAGTGATTAAAAAGTGACAGACTGACAGCATAGTCTGAAAAAAAATCCTGCTGGTCATAGCGCTGTAATGTCCAGCAGCCTCACCATGGGAACACATGCACAAACACACCATGAGATCACCTGCTTGCAATTCATCCCACTTTTAACTTTTCTCTCCTTTTCTTCTCTTTCATCCTTCGATCACATCCAATAATCCATCAGATTGTAGAAGAAACACTCATCTGTCTGAGAGCGGATAAAGGTTAAGACCAGAGCAACATATCACCGGGTGACGAGAGATTGAGTTTGCTGGAGATCAACAGTAGATCAGCTTATCTATGCCAAAACACACTGAATGCATCACTGAAGCCTCCTTGTTTTGTTCAATTTAGGCCACTGAGAATAAAATCAGTCACATGGAAAGATTATGTCAGCAGCTGTAGAAATGGCAACTGTTGAGGAAACAGAAGGTTAAAACTTAACTTTCTGATTAAAGTAATAACATCTGTTGTAAAAGACCCATTATCCCATTCGATTATACAGATCTCATTAAAATTGTCACAACTTGGGATTCTACTATGAAAAAAATGAAACACTGTTTTGGGAAAGTGTGACACTACAGAATCACTTCTACAGTATCACTCATTCAGCATTTGAACAGATTAACAATACTAAAAATGTAATAAAATATAATTTATATACGATATAATTATATTGCAATTAATATACAACAACAAATACAGCACATTTTAGAACATATCTGGATGTTCTACTGTCCATTCAATAGTAAAACCGCACAAGCCAAATTTTGTTCTGTTCCAAAAAAATTCTGTCTAATAAAAGCCATGCATAAAATGTGGGAGGTAATAGTAAAGATATTTTTGGGTCTCTGACACAGTCACAAATTCCACAACTGACGCGCTTCAAACCAACTGTGCCCAAGCTCCTATAATTCAAAATGTCACATATCTGTGCCGTGTATCTGTAAACCTGATTCCAAGTTTAGAGTTCTTTAGAAATTCACAGAGCTACCTTTAAGATACTGAGCTGCTTTTTGAGATATGTTTATTGGCTATACTTAACCTTCAAATTAACTCGAAGTATCTGTCTGATGGAAGACTGTCCTTATACTGTTCAGGAATCAGTTTGCTACTGTTTCTGGTGGATTTGATATAAGAATATCACAGACCTTCACAGTGATGTGTGTTATAGGAATGCAACACCTCAACTTATCCTTATCATTGTGTCATAACTAGCATGTTAGCTTAAGTGTAGTGTGATAGCTTGGGGCTATCACTGACAACTGAATTTTACTCTTACTTTTAAAAAGTGTGATGTGAAAACTAACCTGCAAAAACAGTTGAATTCAGTTCAGTTGAATTCAGTTACGTCAGCCTATTGATGTTCTGCATGTGACGTCACTTTTTTCCCGCATCTATAAGGACGTTGATGCTGGACAGCAGAAGTGAGTTGTAGGTGCGACTGGACGGAAAGTGTTTTAGTAGTTAAAGAGATAACAGGTATTCACAAACATAATGAAAATTGTTATTTTGTACTGTGCGGTGGGCTGTTCCTATTATTAACACATTTTTCATGCATGTAATATTATGCATGTAGTTAACACTCTATGCGCAAAAGTCGCAGAATTGCGACAAGACGTCATCATGAATAAAATAGACTGTAGTTACAAATATACTGTAATATAGCATTTGTATTCCATATCACTTGTTAGCAGACGTGTAGTACTTTGATTTAAGACCAAAATTACGTCATCTTCCTGTTCAAAGTTTTGAGTAAATAGCAGTGGAAACGAGCATCGTGCCATTGGTGCAGAGGCAGTCAAAGGACATTATGAGCAGCATAGCTCTGCAGGGCCAGAATCAATCCCCATCAAACTTCACAGCTAGATAGGGCTTGGTAAGACATTTCCGACTCCTCATTTGCCACAATACCCCCCGGAGTTATTAGCCAAAAACCGTTCACCTTGCCTGGGTGTACCATTACTTTAGTAACTCACGGACCTTCCGAGCAGCAAAGCTCCGCGGTGCAAGCACCCAGACACTTCAAACTGCACTCCAAACTTCAAAATGCCTTCAAAGTGCTGTTAAAAAGATTGAAATATTAATTAATATTAAAACAACTACATTCAAATGTGATATCTCCGGTAGATAGAGAGACAAATCATGTGGAGTAAAGTCGGACAGACAATTCACTTTGGTTAAATCTGTGATGATCTCCGGGGGGAGAAGATATGGCTCGGTTTTTAAGTCTGCTATAGAAAGCTTTTCAGAGTATCGATGTTTGTGGACTCCATTCAGGTAGCCAACTTCCACTGAAATATTTAAACAGCTGTAAACAAATGAAAAAGTATATTATTTGTCAGTAGTCCGTTTCTGTCTATCTATCTCTCTATATCAAACCCTCACTTCCGCTGTCCAGTATGGCGCGGTCAAGTGGTCACGGTCACGTGTATGCAGAACATCAATATGGTGGAGATCTCCACGTATTGTGGAGAGTTCCAGAAACACAAATTCAGAAAAAATCCATGTGTGACTGAATCCGCAATTCCTGAACTGTGTAAAACTGGGGGATTACTGTACATGCACTCCATATACAGTACGCTTTCTTGTCTGTTATTAGGCACTGTTCCTCACAGAGCAACGAGCCAGAGCACTATGGGAAGCCACTCTGTGCGAAGTGCCACTGTCAGGTACTTTCTCACTGCAACACTTGTCATTATAATAAGTGTTTTAGTATCTGTACATGATATAACATTGGAGCATGTCTCCTGTCTCCCTGTTTGCAGTAGGGAATTCTCCAATAGCTTAAAAGAGCCCATGCTGTCCTCGTCCAGTAATGCACTTTACCGCAGAGAGTCTCCGTGGGAAACGCCCATATTCAAACTGGCCCCGGCTTACAAATACCCCTCCATGTCTTCTCTGGGACCTCCACAATGACATATCATAATAACCATCTTAAAATATCTCTACTGACTATAGAACAATTTTTGTACAGCTTCAGTACAAAGTTCCACTGCAAACACAGCAAGGTCTGGTGTTCAAGTTAGCCCGTACCTGAAAGAGATCAAATGTATGCATATTTATGCTTAGTCAAGTACGTAACAATTTATAATTTAGCCTCTGCTAATGCGACAGTGACTTCAGATTAACTAGCGCTTTGGGGTATGAAATAATAGCCGTTCTGTGTTGTTACCATAAATGTCTCCGGATTTGCAGTAATCAGTCACAGGCCTAGCTGTGAATGTTAATTTTTATGTGCTGTACCGTGATTCACTACGTGGCAGCTGCACCTGCGAATCTGCCATCGGCAATATGGGTTTTATTCCCCATAGTCATAAATACCATATCACTGAATCGTTTGAACCTGGTTACATTATGGTGTATGACTTATTAAAGTGATTTTAAGGGATCAGTTTGATTTGGACAAGCTTTTCTGCTCTTTTATGTTGCATTTTAAGAAGGTGCCGACAGCGACAAATCAAAAGCAGTATGGCAAAAATGAATATCATTTTTTTGGCCATTTTCTGAAAGTGTGGAATCTAGTTAGTGTATTTTTGATTTATTTGAAACTCGCTGTTTGACAAGTGGAGGGAAAAAAAGACCCTGGGGTTGGTGGAATCGGGCTAGAGATATGGAAGGACGTAAGAAACGAACGCGGAGCCAAAATGAGTCACCCCAGCAACCCAATCCAACCTGTCCCTGTAAGGCATGCTCAGCCTAAATGAATCAAACCGCTGTGTGGAGAGACATGCTAAATGTAATTGTACCATCGCTCTAAATGACTTGTGTAACATGGCAGCTATGACTTATTAGAACAACCTCCTCAGTCTTTCTTTTTTTTTGTTTGATCTCTCTGCACCCTGAAGGCACGGAGGTCTCTCCTTACTGTGCGCTGTTCTGGCTGTCACAACTGTTCTTAAGATTTACACAGTGGGATGGCAAGCACTCAAGTGCTGTACAGTATGTAGCCATTATTTTTATGGGGGATTGTTTTCGAGACAATATAAAGCACCTTGGGGCACCTGGAGGCATTTGACATTTCAAGGTGCTGGAACTTATTTAGGTCTGCTAGTTTTCCACTGGTAATAAGTGCACTGGGATTGCTTCAGGAAATAGCTTTTTAGTCCAGCTCGATACTATGCTGAGTATTGAAACGTGAAGGCAAGGTTAAGAGACCCAGACACACAAACATTGTCAATGGATAAAAAAACATGTGTAGATGTGTAGAACAAGGGGTGTGTGTTTTTAAGCATTTTCAGGGCAAATATATATTGACTTTGAAGGAAAAACCAACAAAATGATCCTGAGTTCATAAAACGCTACATATTTTATAAACAGGACAAAGCCATTGCATTTTAAAGTTACGGTTTAGAAAATCTTATTGAAAAGAAAAAAAAAATATATATTTT